>PVKS010024652.1:0-30811 GCA_004027875.1 Aplodontia rufa | reverse complement strand
CAGCCAGGCTCCACTGTGGTTTCTCAGCCAGGTTGCACCAACTTTCCAGAGCCAGGCTATACCAGAGTTTCTGAGCCATACCCCTCAACCATCACTCCAGGCCTAGCTCAGCAGAAGACCAAGTAGAAGTGATGCCGTCCACTGCAGTCCTTCAGGAGCTGACCACCACCTGATGAACACCCCCTCCCATCTGCTTCTGTGTCTCAATTGCCTGTTGGCTTTGCAATTAATACATGGTCACCCTGAGTCATATTCCTTGTCTTATTTGTATCCCAAAAATATGTACTATGAATTCTTCCCTTATATATACTCTGAGGGGTCCTCTGAGTGTCTGAAGTGAAGAGAAGGTCTTAGTGCCTTTGCTTGCTCCAGTTGCTCAGAATGCATCTGAAGAGGAATATTGGATGGGAAGCGCAGGCTTCTGTTCTATCTCATTAAATGACTTCTACCTGCACTCTTGGCTGTGTGTCAGTGGCTGAATCTCCCCTTTTTCCTGTTCTCCCATGGTGAGTCGGAATGTACGGACAGGGAGAGGTTAGTGTGCACATCATCTATTTAACCCCGGCACTGTATAATTCCATGAAGCTGTGGAATTACATTCCAAGAGCATTTCTGGGACAGCAGCCGGGTGTTCTGCAATCACAGCCAGAGCCTGTCACTTTGGGCAGCCACAGCTAGAACAAGGCTGCACTGAGTCACATCTGAGTTCCCTAGTGTCTATCCCAAGCCACCTCTGATCTCAGTATTCTGCTTATAAGTCTCCTCCTCATTCCACGAATACATTATTCCTTTGTACTTGAACGTGATATTATTTTTCTTCTATTTTTCCTTTCCGTGACATATACTGTTCCACACATTGTCACAGACACATACTCTTTGTACCTTCTCACACCCTTACTTAATTGCCTACACAAATTTCACCCTCATTGGCTCAGGCAATGTTACCTTTTCCTGGGCCCCCACCCTATGCGTGAATTCCTATGGCTGGATCACTGTGAGAGATGACGATTCACTATACTTCCCCATGCAGAATTCATTTTTTTTTTCTAGGAGTAACAGTAATTGGGCCCTTCTCATACAAATAGGTGCACATGATACATGCTCCCTCTCTTTTTCCCACATCTCTCTTTTTCTTTTTCTTTGTCTATCTCCCCCAGAACACAGAAACAGTTTTATCCAGTGATTTCAAAGAAGAGGTGAGTTTTAAGCAGTGACTAGGGAGGGAGTATGTATTCCAGGCGAGGCAAATAATCAGCTATAAAGTAAAAGAACAGATCACATGCTGTAAAATCTCAAGAATGAAATTAGCACTTTAAGAACTCCTTCAATTTTTCAAACATACCCAAAAAGCTACTTAAAATAATCCAGAAATTATGTTTCTGTATCATATCCAGAGCCTAGTTCCCTAGAATCCTAGATGCTCACTTTCTCCTACAGCATGGTCTTCTTGATTTCAGGGGTGATTAGCAAGTGCATGTATCTACTTGGAGTGGTTCTGGGATATGGGAGAGATGTCCCTAGAAGAAGAAAAGACAACATAAAATTTCGGGAGGACTCCAGGAATCACCAGTGAACAAATTCTATTTCTTAATAACTGAATAATCCATAATATCAAAGAGGTCTGAGGCAGGTGACAGGGAATAAGTGTCTGCATGATGCATACGTAGTTTGAATAGGTTGCACAAGAGCTCAGAGAGATTTAGAAACCATAAGATAAAAATCATCCAACAAATCATTACAAGGTGACAAGTAGTTGTCAAACTAGAAGTAGAGGATGACATCCTTTGCTTGTTAGGTATATACATGTTGGGGTGGCTTCACATTACTGCTGATTTCAGTGATGGAAAAGTCTAGAGATGACTCCAAAACAAATCATAATTAAATAGGGTGGGGAGACGGACTTTATGACACACAGCTATTGTGAATGTAAACTAATGCACTTTCATTGCTCTAATTATTCGGGATTGCTCTTTAAAATAGTTTTTTCTTCTAGAAAATATATGTAACATAAAATTTACCCTTTTAAATATTTTCAAGTTTACAATTCTGTGGACTTAAGATGCATATTATGCATCTTTGTTCAAGTATAATGCTTATATGCAGAAGACAAAGAAAAATCCTGACATCAAAATCAGCAAAACGAATGAACCCCAACTATACACAGGCAGGAAGAAAGGATCAGAAAATTCAAAATTTATTACATATGTATATGCTTGTTTCTATCTATAACATGGGGGTAAAGCAGAGGAGACATGGGAGCAGGGAGTGGTTCAAGTGGGGAGATTCTGGACTAGGAACGGCCTTTACTTACTTTGTCAATACCCATCTATTCATGAATATATAATGATCCCCGATTCCCTCCAGTATGTAAGACTATGTTGAATGAACATAGTCTTATATCTCCTCCCCATACATTTTAAGCAGCATTCAACATATGTTGAATGAATAAAGAATAAATAAATTTTTAAAAATCAGCAAAATATAAAAAGCATTTTCCATGATATTGCATATTATATGATGTTTCATACTTATTTTATAAATTTTATTATCTTATTTTTAAAAAATTGAAATCAGGGCTGGAGTGGTGTCTCAGTGGTTATGGTGCTTGCCCGGCATCCATAAGTACATGGTTTGGAGCCCCAGCACCCATGTACACAACTAAGTGTCAGAGCAATGAAAGCCATGTGAAAAACTCAATGAAAATTGATTCTCTGTCTCTGTCTCTGTCTCTGTCTCTGTCTCTCTCTCTCTCTCTCTCTCACTGTCCTTCTCTCTTTAAAAAAAAATAATTTTGACAGACAATGTCACTGAGCTAGAATAAAAGCATTTTGACAATCAAAAGCATTCCTGAGGCTATGTGAGCAATCTAAGGGTGGGGTCCCTGCTTCTTGTTGAGGTAGCCCATGGTATCTTTCTTCCCTATACATTCCCATCCAAATTCCCACTTTTCTGTTAGGGATCCTGGGATACATCAACATTTACTCACCTTGGAAGCCAAAGGGCTCCAATCTTGTCAAAAGACTGACAGATTTTGCCATTTAAGTGTTAAATAAGCATCTGTCCCCTTCCTGCTTCAGCTTCTTCCTTTTCCTTGACTCATTTGTGACACGGCAAAATTGTCATGTCTCCCATTGGGCTAGCCATTTAGAGATCAGAGTACTGCTTCTACATGAAGAACTTGAATTTCAAACCTTACAAATTACACAGTTTGGCAAATTTCAGGTCCATAGCTTATTGGTGATCTTAACTTGTGCAGATAAAAAATACACATTTGATTTCTCTTCATAGTTCTTCCTTGTTTTCTATACTTGAGTTTCTTCTTCCTACTATGACCATGATGAACCCCATAGTTTTTGGGGCAAATTCATATTTTTTCCATATTTCTGACTGAGATGAGGCTCATGGTGGGTCCAGGTCAACCACTTTCCCAAACTGCATTAGATTCCAGCTTAATTTTTCCAATTCTATCTCCTCTCTTCTTATTTTTTATGCTTTACCTATATTTGATCGCCTATCTGATCCCCCTACCACCTTTCATATTTCCCAAGAACCAGTTGACCAATCTGGGAAAGTGACTAAACATGCTGCAACCTATTTCAAACTTCTCTGCACCTCCCATACCATGCACTCCTCAAGATTCCTGGAATCTCATCTGACTTCTCTGGACTGTCACTTCCATAAGGTCAAGAACCTTCTCTGTCTTATCCAAGGCTTCTTTGTAGACTTCAGACTCAGCCTGCTACCTGTCAAATGGTAGGGGTCATTTCATGTCTGCTGAGATGCTGAGTGGTTTATACCTTCACTGAATGATGCAGTGGATTTGAGGAAGTCTGTGTTACATTCTTTGAATACAGATCACTCCTGTCTCCAGAATGCCTTGAGTCTATCCTTCCCCAGTCTCTATCTCCTCCCCATACATTTTAAGCAGCGGTGCTCAGGACAGCAAAAGTCAATTGCTCTTCCCTGGCTGCACCTGCAGCACCTTTGGAAAGAGGTGTCCTATATCTTCCACAGGACTGAAAGAAACTTGAGACAGGTTATCTCTCCCAAATCTAACTGAGGCTCCCAAATATAAGTCTATCCATTCTCACCTAAACTTCATGGAGAGAACAGGGACTTAGGAAGAGAAGACTCAACTCCAGTTTCTTATAGAAAAAATTACAAGAAATATGATAAAAATTTTAGCACAATGGGATGTATAATATAATTATCAATGGTATATTAATCTATGTTTTATGATATAAGTTGAAGTTTGATTTCCTGTATTTTTTAATTCACATATTTTATTATTTTTTCTTGTAAGGCATTCTGCATTTGTTTTGTTACAGTAGTGATAATGCATTTTATGTTTTTACTAATGCATTATAACAAAGAAATACATGAAGGTTTTTTTTTTATAAATCAGCCTGATGAGACTTTAATCATGCCATTTCTACCTGGATACATTACTTTAAAATGAAAACTCAACTTGAAAATCATTAAACTATAGTTCCTATAATCATTTTATTAATTTAATTGATATCTTTTACCACTTTTTAGTAATATTCCTACCACTAAAACAAAGAAATAAGCAATAGCCAAGCAAAATGCACTATTCATGTTACATTTTTGTCAGGGTAGGTTATCTTCTGTAACAAAAATCCACAAATGTGTGATTTCATACTATAGAATTCTATTTTTTTCATCTATTCCAATGTTGTGGGTTGGCAGGAACTCACATTCCTTCCGTTCTGTGATTCAACCTTCAACCACCACTCCTTCCATTGTATCCTACATTTGAGATAGGGAAAGAAGTAAGAGACAAAGAACACTTTCTCTTAAGGGATATGGAGGTGATAATCTGCATTTCTGATAACATTATATTCGCTCGCCGTCAACAATGTGGTCCTACCCAACAACATATGGCTATGTACCCCAAAATAGAAGATAATTAGGGTATTGGTGAGCTCTCATAGCTCTGTTGCAGTTCAACCTTCTGGATGCCATGTGTTTATTTATGTAATTCTATTTATACACTGACATATTCACCTCTTCCCTCAGAAACAAAACTCAAAGTCCAAGTAAGTCACCATATCCACTTCAAAGTCCAGGATCTCTGGGTAACACATAATCCTCTCCATCATATCCCCTCAGTGTGATTCTTCTTGGTACGGTAAAAAAAAAAAAAAACAAAGATTCCAGTCCTTTTCACCCCATCATATTCTAATTTGTAATAGAGGAGCAGGGATTGGATAACTTCAATTGGATAACCATGAAGAAGAGAAGAAAGGTAAACAGCTAGAATCTGAGCCGCAAGAATTCTGAAATTCTCTGAGTAAGCATGATGAAGCCTGCCCTCCTATCAGGGATGATGGAAATTCATATGTCATCAGTTCCACTCTCTGGAAGGTGGTCTTGGTGTCTGAGAGGTATTCCTTTCTCATTAGCTGCTCCAGAATTGGATTTAATGCCCTCTTCTGGGGCAGTGAAATTTATCCTGCTCTTTCTGCCTTGATAACTATTTTAAGACTTTGAAACAGAAATTTTATAATCTGAGCTCAAGGTTTCTTAGGCGAAGAAGAAAAGGGAGGAGGAAGAGAAGAAGGAAGAAGAGGAGAAGGAGAAAATGCAAACAATTTCATTAAAAATTTAGCAAGCTTCTGATTTGTTTCCACTTGACTCCCATTGCAATAATTCTTTTCAAAGTTCTTTTCTTGACTTATTTCTCAAGCCAAGTTTGTTTCTTTCCTTCCTTTTCCTAATTCTCCTTTGTTAAATGCACTGCTATTGCCTAATTCTCTCTGAAACATTATGGATAGGAAGACCACATCTTTAATTCCATCTTTTCTGCAAAGACTGGTCTTCTGAGTCTTTAGTCTCAGTCCTTGTTCATCTTTATTATAGTTTCAATTTGGCCAGTCATTTCCTTCTTGAACTCATCAATATTTATCAAAGAAATACAAGAGTAGCCAACACTCACTAGATCTCCGCATCTTTCCTGTTACTTCTTTTATAACGTCGAAAAGTCTGCTTTCTAAATAACAGGTAAAAACTCTAATGTTTTAACACAGCATAATATTTAGAGAGATGCTAGGAAACTGTGGAGCAGAAAGCAAGCTGATGTCCACTAGGCGAGGGAGCCCTCAATTCCAAATACACATAATACCAACATCAACACTTATTTTTACATTCTGCAGGGGGTGAAGGAAAGGGTATCACTCCATTGGCTGAAATATCAAAACAAAAAAAAGAGACTGTGATGAGTTCTGTGCCAGGATTTTATTGAGAAAACTCTAAGTAATTCTATGGGCCTGGGTAACAAAGAAGATGAAACAGTCATGTGGCTAGCGGTCAAGGGTATATTCTTCCCCAATATTCAATTACGTTCATATTAGCATCCCTATTTTCATCACAAATTCATATGCTTGTACTATAATATTAAACAGATTTATTTTTAATGGAACATTTTTCAATAATCACAAATCTGGTTTAACAAGTTGAGTAACTCAGTGGTCTTATTATCACATGAAGAACTAAAGTTTGCCAAATTGCACTGCCCCAAAAGAGGACATCCAACCCACTTCAGGAGAGGCTAATGAGAAAGGAATAAGCCCCAGACACCAAGACAACCATCCAGAGAATGAAATCAAAGTCCTATGAAAGAATTTCCATCATATCTGATAGGAAGGTAGACTTCAACATACCTGCTTAGAGGGAGTTCAGAACCCCTATTACTCAGATTCTAGCTCTCTTCCTTTTTCCCCATGGAAATTTCTACTGAGCTTATCCAATCTCTGTTCCCCTGTTGTAAAGCAGGTTGTGATAGGGAGGGAAAGGCTAGTTTCTTTTTTTTTTGTAGTTTGCTGAACCAAGAAGAAATACACAGCCCCTCTTCTATATGTTATTTTAATCACTCATATATACATAAGTCTTCCTTTGTAGAATAGAAACTCTGAAAAACAAGAAAGTCCAAGGAATACAAGTAATATTTGGGCACTTTACTCAATATGATTATTTCTGAAGACTGAAAAGCTCACAGGGGTCTGTGGAAGAACTTGTCCTATGAACATGGCATCGTGTCCTCAGGATGACTGACACCAGGGAATAAAGCAGAACACAAACTTGCTCTCCTTCAGGCCTTGCCCCTTTCCCACATACTCTTTCCAACTTACCCTCACTGATGCTGGAATATGCCAGGCAGCTTCCAACATTTACATGAGATATTCTCTTAGCTGGAATGCTTTTTCCCAAGATATCCTAGTAGCTAACCCTTTACCTTCTTCAAGTCTTTCCGATCTCAAAGAGGACTTATACCATTTCCCTCACCTTCTTGATTCTCCTAATTGCTTACACTATTCCCTTTTCAATCACATTTAATGTATAATTTACATAGTCTTTATGATTATTTATTATTTATTTCCACCCTCCCCTCTAACATGTGAGCTTCATAAGATCAGAGATCTTTGTTATTGTTCATTGATGCATCCCAAAAGTCTAGAACATTTCCAGATATACAGTAGACATTCAATAATCATTTGAACAAATAAATTGAAAGAGTTCTTTTTTTTCCTCAAGCTGGAAAATCCTCAAAATTTTCCATTGTCACCAGCAGTCCATTATAAATGCAAGGTTACTTAAGGCCTCACATGCTGAGCACATATGCCAAGAGGGAGGTTCCAAGACATGTCAGTACCTGAAGCTCCACAACTTGTCATCACAGATGACTACATTTAGCTTGAGAAATAATTGGCCCTGTTCAATATTGAAATGTTCCACTTCTCATTATATTGGGTAAACTACAATCCCCCACAGAGCGGAGCCTGAGTTCTTAGAGTCACTTCTGTTTTGGAGTAATCAGAGTGTTTTCTGAATGTGAAAACAGATAAATGTTTGATGTTTCTGTGCTTTATTTCATGTGGTAGAAAGAAGATATAGAAATTACATGATGTGTGGCAAAGTACTAGGGAATGAATGCTATGTCTATATACGAATATACCACAATGAAGTATGTATAGGTATATTATATACATGATTATGTATATTATATGTATATCTGATATATATGCTTTTACATATATAATTATAATACAATAGTTAAAATAACAATAAAGCATGGAGATCAATGGAATAGAGCAAGCAGATCAGGGAAGGCTGGAGGAGAAGGAAAGGGAAGATACTAGGAATGAGATTGATTGAATTATGTGTGTTATGAATATGGCATAATGAATCCTATTATTACAGATGATTATAATGCACCAATAAAACAATAAAAGAAATTATTTGCTATGATTTTGCTTTGAAATCCTAATAGAAAAGCAAGTTAGACATGAAAATGATAAAAAGTGAGAAGTCTCCCCCATATTGATTTCAAAGAAGAGTAAACTAAATTTGGATACTGTCTGGGAGGAGCACTTGCCTCATTACCAGAGGCTGATTAATTAAAATTAACCTCATGTTACCAAAGAAAAAGAAAAAATTCTTGTGATCACAATTTCAAAAAAACTTGGATTGCTTTCCTTAGTTTATTTCTTCCTTAACTAATCTGATTTTTTGCTGCATAAGAACATAAACATTTGCTTTGAATAAGGATATGGAAATGGACAGTCCTCATAATAAAACACAAATCATGGAAAGGAAACAGAAAGGGAGAGGAAGTGATCCCCTTGTCATAATGATGACTTTAGGTGCAAAAAACTATCTTTCCAAGTTGGACAAGCATTGCCCTTGCTTATCAGATAAACATTCTCTTTTCCCTGAAGGAGAGAGATTCTATTAATGCAGCCACCTCTTTCTTCCTGCTCTACCAGCAGAGCCTTGCCTGTCACCTCCTGTAATCTTGCCTGCACATCCTGTGACATGTCCTTCCTGGAGACATGCTTTTCCAGTGCCCAGCACCCTTCAAGTTTCCACAAAGTCCACCTCACTATTGCTCATCGCTACTGTGTTTGATCGCTCCTTCTCACCCACCTCCACAATAACCAAGCATCTACCCAAGTCATTTCCTTTGAAAACTTCTTCGTCTGGCTAACCTAGCAGTGAATTTTCTAAAGCTAGTTTCACCTCAGAGGGTGTCAAGGCCAAAACACCACAAAAGGGAATGGATTCTCCATGTGACAGCACTCTACCAGATTCTTTTGAAAGCCTTCCATTCTGGGAGACCACATCGTCCCCAGACTTCAGTCTCTGGTTTCCATGGGACAAAGCTGTATGGGGAAGACTTCCTTCCTAAACTTATTGCCATGTGACATTCAAAGAGTGGGCTGAGAGAAAACCATCATCAGCCATGCCAACATTTCCAGCATCTCAGAAGAAGAAATGTAGATTTCTTCCAACATTCTTACAGTGATTCATTTGATTTTCTCTGCTCAGGGCATTGGTTTCTGTCCTCCAGATACTTTTGCTTACATGTATTCTTTCTTATTTCATGATTGTCTTAATCTGGCTTCTCCAATAAATTGTGCCTGAACTTACACTTCATGAGCAGGGAGTTTATATGGGAGTGTGACTACAGGCAAGAGAAAACCTGACAATGAGAAAATTAGGAATGACAATTGAAGAAGGCATTCTTTTGTTCATCATTGAGAACAATGGATGGCCAAGTCCATGGGACTTTTTGAGGATCGCTAAGAAATGGTCTCAGAACTATTTATCCTGGAAATGAAGGTAGGAAGTATTTATCCATAGCTGTCTCTCACTCCCCCCCCCACTGCCAGCATCATCAAGTCTGGGCCCATGTATAGTAACTCTCCCACACTTCTGGGTTCTACACACAAGAAGACGCTGTGTTTCATGGTAACCTGCACTGGTAGTATCAGGAAAGAGAGATATTTATCATGGTCTAGAAGAGCAACTTGAGGCCCCTCTGCAAAGCCCATTCAAGCCTACATGGGTAAAGCCACATGACGGTGTATAGATAAAAGGTAGGGCAGAAAGAATTTGTAAGGAGGCCCAAGAACTATCAAGGATAACTTTCTAGCAAGTCCAAGAAAGGTCAGGATTTGGTATAAGAAAATTAGCAGCAACCTCTCATCCTGAGAAGGACCTCAGCATGAAAGTCAGAGGCACATGGGAAGATGCTAGTTGTCATTGGCAACTGTATGGCTTTATAGAGAATATGTGACTAATTCAGCTCTGCTGGTAAAGGAATTGAACTTCCCTATGTAGTAGGAAAAAAAATCCTTTACACACAATTATTCAGTAATTTAGAAAAGATAGCAAAAGGATAAAAGGGAAAATGCCAGCAACTAGAATAAGAAGAGTGTTGACTCAAGGAAAAGATGCACAAGTTAGGCTGCTCCATTTGATCAAAGACTGAGAAGACTGGGTGAAAGCCTCTTTTGTACCAAGGCACATGGATCCAGGAGAGACGTGAGACGCAGGGATGAGCCTCATAGCTGATGACAAGATCAGCCAACTCCTTAGCACAGTGGCATGAAGAACCAAAAAGCAGAAAGCAGGTTGTCTTGAATTTGGAAATCCCACCATATATGTGGCATGGCATGCCTGGAAGTCCCCTTTGTAGGGTTCATGGGAGGGATTTTGAGTGAGCAGAAGCCTAGAGGAAAACTAAAGTGACACAGGAATCCTTGACCCCAACAGTGACCCTAGAACAAAAGTAGGTGGCCACTTAAATCCTAGAAGAAAAGAAAACAGATGGGGAGGGTACAGCAGAAATATGTTTCTCTTGCTGAGACTTATCCCTCTTCTAGCTCATACCGTAAGGGGTCTCACAAGGAAATATTTCCCTCATAAGAAACTTACTAGTAGTTCTCAAAGTAACCTCTGAGTATCTGTATAAATAAAGCCCTCCATCTGCCTGTCCACCATTTATTCATTTATTCTTCAATTATCAGTTATCCAAGCAGCTACAATACATCAGGTACTACGTGGGGATGGAAAGTAGAGCAATGGCTCTAGGGAACCAGTGAGAAGAGCCCGTGGTAGTAACTGGCTGCTCCCTGGATCAGGTTCATGCTCCGTAAACATTTAGGTGAGCAAGATAAGGAGGGAGGCACCATCCAACACCTGGACTTGAAGGGTGATTTGGATTCTCCAAAGATCAACCTTATTTCAGACTGTGTAGCAGGTGGACCTTGATTAGTTGCCTCAGTTTCATTCTTGAACAGATTGAAGTTTGGTTTGAGGGATCAGGGAATCTCAGCTCTCTTGTTGCTGTAGTGGCCCCAGAGAAGGAATGCCCATGAGATCCAGGGTCTTCAGGGCCTGCTCCCACATTAGATGGAACAAATGGCTGGGTTAGAAAGGCCATGGTGCTTGCAGATGGCACAACATGTAGAAGAGCCAAGAGGCTTTTAGCAAGTTCTTCAAGAATCTCCCTGGCAATTTTCAGATGACGTGTAGCAATAGGAAAAAGATTGGTTTTGATCAAGTTGGTCTTAAACACCTGGCAAGAAAGTATAACCAAAACTCAGTCCTGCATGGACACTTAGGAGAAACAATGGCTCTTTTGAAACATTGCTTGAGGTGTATGCTTATTCTCTCAAAGGTAAATAAAACTGGGAGGTTACACAGCCAGAGAAAACATCTCTACCAGGCAGAAGTTAACACTAAAGAGTAAACTGTTTTACAGAATCACATGGGACTACAGCCCAAGGAATCATAAGCCATTTTAAAAGCTAAATACTATGTTTCTAACAACTTTGCTAATGTTTCCAAAGTCATAAATGGCCCCTACTCAAGATTTAATGTCAATATCTTCATACTTTTCAGGGAATAGCTAATGCAGATTGCTTTTGTGTTAATTGTTTATAAAACTAATGCTTTGCTGTCTTGCTTATCCTCTTAACATGTTCCCTGCCTGATGGATGCCTTGTTCAGTCACTTGCCACCTGCCACTGTGGATGTCTGAGCTACCCTGACCAGCAAGATGCCATTACACATGGAATCCACCATCAAACCCTTCTTCTATTGGGGTCCTTCTAGATAGACCTCTGGGGAAGGGTCTCTGACTGCCATCCATTTTCAATGCCACTTTTTCAGCAGGAAGTATTCAGAATGGTCATTGCCCCTTTCCTGGTCATTGCCCTTTTCCCTAATGGCAGTGAGGGATACTTCTTCGGAGTGGGGAATGAGACAGTTTTAGGAGAGATAGTTAAATGGCTAGGTGGTCAGGACCATGAGCCCCATTCAACCACACCTAGAAGATATCCAGTAGAGAGTGATTGACAGGTATTCTCAGGGCCTTCATATGCAAAAAGACCATGAGGCTCACCTGTGGGAGCAACTCCTTTGTCCCAGAAGTGGGAAAACGAAGAACTGGGGGTAAATGCAGGTGGGAACTAGAAAGAATTTGCTACCTGTTTTGCACAGATTTCAACCAATGATATTGGTGCTTTTCTCAATATCTGCTTTACATGAATCTTAATCAAGGCTCAGACCCAAACCAGTATAATCCCTGGCCTAACCTCCATTAGACGATGCCTGTTTCTGGGTACCCTTTGGCCTTGCAGAATCTCTGCTCTGCTCTCCTTCCTTAAATAAATTCTACTCCTTTTTACTCCTCAAAAAAGAAAATAAAGGAAGGAAGGAAGGATGAAAGAAAGAAGAAACAACCAAGGTACTTTGGACCTGAGAGTCTAACCATTCAGTTTTCACTGCTCAGCAATCCCTGGTTGATGCCCCTGAGCCCTTCTACTGTTGTTTGAGTCTTTTCTTGGAGAGAAGGCTTTTTGGAGCCAAAAGAATTATTTTTAAATTTTTCTCTATCTCCCAGGCTTGAGTAAACTAAGCAATGAATAAACAGAATCACTACTTTTTTCCACTTGGGACAATTCATGCCATCATGCTCATGCCTCCAAAAAACCTATTATTTTCTCCATACCCACTTCAGATACTAAGCAACTCAACTAGCCTTGTCCTTGCTGAGAATTTGGACCCTTCAGAGAACAGGGCTTTTTCCCATTCCAACATCCCCAGAGCCTTTTCCTTCTCATTCTGTCAGCTCATGCCACCCTCCCTACAAACACTAGACCTGGAGACAAAAGGTACTCTCCAGGTATAAGGTTCAGATGACGTAACTGCCTGCAAAGGTCCAGGAAAAAAAAATCACGTTGGGAGTTTCATCACGAAAACTGAGTCGACAGGTGGATGCAGCAACTGGGGTGAATCATGTCTGACAGGTAACAGATGAAGACATAACAGCCTGAAGAGATCCTGTTTCCTTGGGGCAGGGCTTGTTCCCTGAATAAAAAGCCAGGTAGCTGAGGGTACCACATCAGATCTGAGTGACCATACTGCCTGCTCATCTCTGCACACCAGGTGAGTCTCTTGGAACTTTTTATCATTCATTCTATTGATTTTGATTGGAATGCCATTGGCATTTGGTGTCATTTCTCTCCCCACTACTAAAAGCTGGTCATAGTCATGCAGTCTGTTCATTAATTATAGACTCTACAGCTTTGTTTTAAAAGTAATCGTTGTTTGGCTTATAGGGACTTTGGGCATAATTGGGTCTGCCCCATCTGTTCTGTGAGTGTTAGTAAGAAGGCAATTGACATGTACAAGGACCCAGATTAAGTTAGTAGCAGGCTAAAAACTAGAACCAGGTCTATAGCACTTCTACGGACATAATTCTTCACTAATAATTTACTACTGAGGATTTTTATTCGTTCAACAAAATCTTTCATTATCAGAATTTTATTTTATGAATTTAAAAATGCTTTATTGAATACATTTTTTAAAAATTAGCTCTATCAATGTATTAATTATATTGAAAAGCATTTCACCAATTTTAAATGTATAATTCAAACTCTTTTCCAAAGTGATCGTATCATTTTACATTCCCACTAACAATATATGAAAATTCAATTTCTCCACAGTTTTGTTATCGTTTGATGTTAGTAACCAAAATAAAAATATTAACGAATATTTTTGAAGCTTATTATATTTGGAAGTTAGGCAGCTAAAAATAATTTAGGCTACAGGGAATTTACTTCATAAACTCCATTTTATTCAAGAGAATAAGAGTTAAAATACAATGCAGGAAGTTATTGGTGTCAGTTGATAAGGGCAAAGTGCTATGGCACTTTGAGGAGACAGATTTCTGAGCAGCTCATTCTAGAAAAGTTCTCCAAAAGTGCCATAAGGGGTCTACAGTGGTTGGGTAATATTTCAAAGCATTTGAGGCAGAGTTGCATGTGAGCCAGGCAGCAGGTATGATCATATGGAGTTCTGGAGAGCTCCAAGTTACCCTAAAGGGGGTAAGCCATCTATCAGAAATGAGTAGGCAGGCTTTGTTTGGTTTCTTTCCAACAGCATCACATTGTTGTGTGATCCCATATTGTGAGCCTCTCATTCCTGCAAGGAGTCCTCTGCTGCGCTGTGCTACTAACGAGCTTTAAGGTTTATAGGAAGAAAGAAAACTAGACAGGACCCTGCTCGAGTGGGTCCCACCTTGAAGACCCTCTTCTTCAAAGGCTCAGAAATCATTGAAGTATTCTATGTGATGGAAAAAGAGAAAGAAAACCATTTGATTCTTTATTTTTTTTTTCAAGAGAGAATTCAATTTTATTTAGTTTTTCATGTGACTTTTGTTGCTCTGACACTTAGTTGTATATGTGGTGCTAGGATTTGAGCCCGCATCCTCATGCATTCCAGGCAAGCACCGTAACTTCAGAGCCAATGCCCCTGCTCCAAACCTTTGCTTTTTAAGACACCTGAAATGGCATTGAGCACAGCTTTTCCTGAGTTGCTTCCTGTTCAAATCTTCTGTTTTTGTCTCTAGGACCAGCCACTGTTGAAGCATGAGTTCCCAGCAGCAGAAGCAGCCCTGCACCCCACCTGTTCAGCTTCACCAGCAGCAGGTGAAACAGCCTTGCCAGCCTCCACCCCAGGAACCATGTGTTTCCAAAAACAAGGAGCCCTGCCACCCCAAGGCTCCTGAGCCCTGCCACCCCAAGGCTCCTGAGCCCTGCCACCCCAAGGTTCCAGAGCCCTGCCACCCCAAGGCTCCTGAGCCCTGCCACCCCAAGGTTCCAGAGCCCTGCCACCCCAAGGCTCCTGAGCCCTGCCACCCCAAGGCTCCTGAGCCCTGCCACCCCAAGGTTCCAGAGCCCTGCCCCTCAACAGTCACTCCAGTGCCAGCTCAACTGAAGACAAAACAGAAGTAATGTGGACCACAGATGTGCCCGGCCATCAGATGCTGAACCGCTTTCCCGTTCTGCTTTTGAGCTCCACTCACCTTACATTGGCAGGCTCTCACCTTGAGTCATAGTCCCTCTCTCATTTCCACCCAAAAGCATGAGCTATGAATCTTTCCTTCCTATATTTTTGGGCCATCTGACCCTCTGAATTGGGCGGAGGGACTGAGCTGGTTTTTGGCTGCTCAGAATTGTCTGAAGAGGAGCTTACAGTGAAAATGAATGATCCGGTTCTCTTAAGCCCCCATTAAATTCCCTTCCATTCCACTCCTGATTGTGTGTGTCATTATCTGACTCAACTCTTCTTTCCCATGAAGTGGGAGTTGTGGAGGGTAAAGAAGGGCTTTGTTCAGAAGGTATCAATCCTGACACCGGGTGTGTGCGGGGTTGTGACCACTGAGCATCCTGTGCTCTGGGAGGAAGGTTGTGCAATGCTACACAGAGGTGGTTGCTTTGGACACGCAGGGCTGGACCAGGGCACTCAATCTTGCAACTCACTGAGTCACACTGGAGTTTAGTTAGTACTTGTCCAAGCTGGATCTGACTTATCTCACCCTGTATGCCCTGCCCCCCAGATTACTGGCCTATTCAACCAATTCCTATTTATTTTGAGGAAATTTGTTGCTACATATGTGAATCTGCTCCTCTTCATTCATTTCTTCTGGGTACCCACAATTTAGATTCCCAAACATACCAAAGACTCACACCCTCCACTTTTCTTATTTTGATCAGTCCACTCCTGTCTCTGAGTGCCCATTCTGCGCCAGAACAGAGATAGAGGGATCCAAGGTATTTGCTAGGATCACTTGTAGTCTCCTAGAGAGATATACTCCATTCCCCACCCCACCAGTCAATCAAACAGACACACACACTAGACCTGGCTAAAGCTGATCCACCTGAACCTCAAGGAAGAGACTTTACTGTACACATATTGCGGTGAGAACCACAGGAAATGAAGACTGCTAAGCCCACCCACCTCTTTCTAGAGTATAAAGATACATGAATTGAAACAACATCCATATGCAAGCATTTATTGGCATAAGATTGATATTTTTAATTTTTATTTCTATTTGATGCATAATAATTGTCTATATTTATAGTATACAGTGTGATGATTCAATACATGCATACAATATACAATGAGTTTATTCATCCTATTATGTTATTGGGAGGCAAAGTATATTGTCCTGCTGCAGTAAAAAAATATTTTTCCTAAGATTGGAAAAATGAACTAATGAAAATACTATTAGCATTTGATATAACTCAAGCAATTATGAGAATTTCATCATGACTTTTACCCTGATTGCATTCTTTAAAGCTATAAAGTCTTTTTGAAAAAATTTACCTAGAAGTCTTTTTACCTTAAATGTGTTCTTGCTTAAGTGATAAATAAGATTTACCATCACATTCAAGGGAGCATTTTCTATTACTTCAACCAACTAACCAAAAAAGCAAACAAAAAAAGTAGTTTTTGCAGATTGAAACTGATCAAGTCACAGTATGCACATATATGAATAACCACAGTAAACTCCACCTTTATATATATCTATACAGCACCAACTTAAAAAACAATAAGTGAATAGAAGGAAGACCAGTAGAATAAATGAAGGGGAACAGAGAGAGGGAGAAGGGGAAAGGAAGAGAAAATACTGAAGGCTGAAAAAAGCAAATTATATTCTATATACCAAAACTCCAATATTATGTATAAATATAATGCATTAATAAAAACATTTTAACAGTGCATTCTGATATTGATATGTTTATGAGCGTAGGCTAGCTGCAATAACAAATAGCCCCTATTGTAGTGGCTCAGACCAGTACAAGTTGTTTCTTCCTCATGTCCAGGGTGGATTGGCAAGGCCTTTGCTCCAAACAGTCATACAGGGACCCAGGTTCTTTTCCTCACATGCTCTCACCGTCTTTGAATGCCCCATCCTCTCCTGAATTCAGGAACAAGAACAGGGAAATACACTGAATGTGGAGAGTACATTCTTACACTTCGCCCCTGGGACTAAAAATGACTTATGTCCCTTCTGCTCATATTGACTTGGGGAGAACTTGGTCACATGGCCCTATTTCTCTTATCAAGTCAAGAAATGTGGTTTATTGATGTGCTCAGAAAGAATAGGAAAACACAGACATCAGTGAGCCCTTCAAGCTCCTGCCACAGTTTACACTTCTGGACTTAAATATCTATTACTCTTCTGTCTCATAAGCAGAACACAATTCTCCAAGGAAGACACCCATAGTTCCACCCGGATCAAAACGAAAGGTCTCTGGGTGACATGGAATTCTCTCCATCATGACTTCATATGACAATTATTGGCTCAGCCTTCTATGAAATAAACAGATGAAACAATTCTTCCCATCACCCAGCATCCAATAGTGGCAAATCTAAACAGAAGCTGCCATGTGCAAAAGAAGGTAGCAGGAGACAAATCGCACTCAGCAGTCGTTAATGTTCTGAAATCCATGTGGCAAGCACTCTGAGGGCATCTTTCCCCCGCACCCCAACACCAATGTCCTTCCGTGTTAAGGTCTTGTTCTTCTCTCTGGAAGGAATGCCTTTTATCTTGTTATCTGTGGGATTATGGATTGAGCATCCCCAATTAGGTCACCTGTGACACTCACTTTCTAACCACCTGTGGTTTTAAGGCTCTGGGAAACAGGTTTTATTTTGTTTGAGATCCAGCCTGTGATTCTTCTGGGGGTATAGCCCCTCCAAAACTTAATAAACTTCTAACATACTTGCTTCCAGACAATTTTATATACTAAAATTTCTTTCCCAGATAAAATTCTTTTATTTATCTTATTTATTTGCTTCATTTTCCCCATGAGTTTCTTTCTCAATCACAGTTTCTTTGACACATTGGAAAACATAAATTTATATAAAAAGACATTAAACCTTGAGCCTAATCTTGGTTGCAACCTGAATTTCAATGGTCTTTTTTTTTACCAAAATCATTCTGAATTTTATCTCTATCTAGAATCCTTTTAAAGTGTACATTCAGTAGTCTTTAGTATATTCACAATACTGTACAACCATCACCACTAATTCCAGAATACTTTAATCATCCCAAAAAGAAGCTCTATATCTATGAGTTGCCAATCCTTCCTGCCCTTCCTCCAGGCCTCTAGACCACTAATTTACTTTCTGCCCCTATAAATTCGGTTTTATAGACATTTCAAGTAGCTGGTATCATATAATATGTGACCTTTAGTTTCTGGCTTCTTTAATTAACATGATATTTTAAAGATTGATCCATGTTGGAGCCGTATTTAATTTCATTCCTTTTTATTGCTAAATGATATTTTAGTGCCTAGATATACCACACTTTGTTTATCTAGTCACAGCTGATGTGCATCTGGGTTGTTTCCTTTTTTGTGGCTATTGTGAATAATGCTGATATGAACTTTTGCGTACAAGTTTTATGTGGCTGTATGCTTTCAGTTCCCTTGGGTATATTCTTACATATAAAATTTCTGCATAATATGGTAGTTCTGTGTTTCACTTTTTGAAATGTTTTTTAAAGTGGCTGCACAATTTGCAACTGGATATTAGTGTTTGAGGATGGCAATTTACCACCACTTTGATGAGACCTGTTATTTATTAGCAAGGACGATACTGGGAATTGAACTCTTAGATGCATTACCACTGAGCTACATCCCTACTTCTTTTCTAAAATTTTGAGGCAGGGTCTTCCAAATTTGATGAGGCTAGCCTTGAACTTGCAATCTTCCTGTCTTAACATCCTGGGTGGCTGGGATCACAGGCCTGTGCCACCATGTCCAGAAAGACCTGTATTGTCTTTTTTGTAGCTATCCTGGTGAATGTGAAATAGTACCTCATTACGGTCTCATTTTGCACTTAAGTGATGATTAATGAGAGTAAATATCTTTTCATGTGCTTTTTTCTCCATATGTATGGCTTCTTCAAAGAAATGTCTCTTCAAATCCTTTGCTCAATTTTAATTGGGTTTTTAGTTTTTACTGTGGAGTTGTCTTTTGTATACTCTGGATAACAGTCATTAGTCAGATATATAAGCTAGGATTGTTTTTCCTATTCTGTGTGTTACCTTTTCACTCTCTGAATGGTATCCTTTTAGGCATGAACACATTTAATTTTGATAATTTGTCCTTTTCATTTTCTTTAGTTCCTGGACTTTTTCCCCACATTTTTATTGGTGTATTACAGTTGTACATAATGACAGGATTTGTTGTGACATATTCATACATGCACACAATATAACATTATAATTTGGTCAATATCCCTCCCAAGCACTCCCCCTGCCTCAGCTCACTCCCTCGACTCTTTTTTCTATTGATCTCTCTTTGGTTTTTTTTTTTCACTTTTCCAGCTTTTATTGATTGTATGGGAACTATTTAGTATCTTAGAGGTGCAAACTATACTTTTTTTTAATCTCCCCTTTTCCCTTCCCCTTTTACCTCCCTCCCTTCCTCCCCTCTCCTCTTCTCTTTCTTCTCCTCTACTAAACTTCCTTTAACTCATCTATTAATTTGTACTTGAATGACTCTTTATGTAATCTTATCCTTCCCTCCTCCTTTCCTTTATTTTACTCTAGCTTCCACATATGAGAGAAAATACTCAACCTTTGAGTTTCTGAATTTGGCTAATTTCGCATGATATTCTCCATTTCCATCTATTTATTGGCAAATTTCATTTTTAATAGCTGAGTAGAGCTTTACTGTGTGTATATATAAAGTTCTACTCAGCTATATCTATATATATCTATAAATATACATATATATCTATATGTATATATAGATAGATAGATACATATCACAATTTCTTTTTTTTTAATTTTTGAACAATCTTACAAGATTTTAACAAAATAATATAAAATGTGTATAAAATGTGTAAATATTCTGGATATTGCAATTATCCCCAGGAGTGCCCCCCCCCAATTACCCTCCCTTATCCCTCCCTTCCCTTTCCCTTTATAACTCTAAAAAAAGTATTAGATTGTAAAGCATTACATATTATCTGGATTTAACTCATGTTACTAGACCAACTTTCTCATTGTCCAGGTCTAGTCCCCACCTCCACCTATGAGTGGAGACAATCGACCCTTAGATCTTTATCCATTCTTCTAACAATAGGTATCTGGGTTATTTGAGTTTTTATGTTATAAGTAAGAAACCATCGCCTAATTCAAGGTCATAAAGATTCACACCTACATTTTTTAAATAGTTTTATTGTTTTTACACCTTTGTTTAGGTCTATGGTCCATTTTGAATGATCTTTTGTGTGCAGTATAACATAGTGGTCCAATTTTCATTTGCATGTGAAAGTCTAATTATTCCAATGCCATCTGTTGAAAAGATTATCTTCCCCCACTGAATTGTTCTGGCATTCTTGTTGAAAATCAGTTCACCACTAACGTTAAGGATTTGTTTATGGACCTTCTCTTTTCCCTAGTATCACCTTGCCTTTTCTACTGTAGCTTGGTAGAAAGTTTCAAAATCAGAAAGTATGAATCTTCCACCTTAGTGCTTTGTTTTCAAGATTATTTTAGCTACTCTAAGTCCCTTGCTTTTCCACTTGAATTTTAGGACCAATTTGTCAATTTCCATAAAGGATTTTGATGAGGATTGCATTGAGTCAATAGATCGATTTGACAATTATTACTTAGCATGATATTCCAATATTTAATCTTCCAATATTTAATCTTCCAATCCATTAATGAAAGATCTCTTTTCACTTACTTATGTCTTCTTTAATTTCTTTCAATTATTTGTTTAGTTCAATATACAAATCTTAAACTTCTTTTGTTGGTTTTATTCCTAACTGTGATATTATTATTCTTGATAATAATATAAAATTTGTTTTACTTTCAATTTCAAATTATTTATTACTGTGTATAGAAATACAATTAATTTTCAATTTTGATCGATCTGGTTTCCTGTGGTCTTGCTAAACATATTTTCTCTCTCTCTCTCTCTCTCTCTCTCTGTGTGTTTATGTGTGTGTTCCTTAGGATTTTCTAAATAAAAGTTCATGCCACCTGTGAACAAAGATGTTATGACATCTTCCTTTCCAATCTCAATGCCTTTTTTTTCTTCTTCTTCACAAATTGTTCCAACTAGAACCTCCAATACAACAATCAATAAAAGTATAACAGTCAAAAAAAGAATACATATTTTATTTATCCTTATTTTAGTGGGAAAGGAAACAGTCTTTCACTATTAAGGATTAATTTGGCCTTTATCAATTTAAGGAAGACTTTTCTATTCTATGTTCTTGAGCATTTTTAATCTTTTTATGTTATTGAACTTAGTTAACTAGTATTTTTCTGGGAGTTTTTCAACCACACTCTTAAAATATATATTTGTAGTTTTTTAATAATGTCATCTTCTGGTTTTCAAATGAGGGTGATATTGAACACATGCAATGAGTTAGTAAAAGTTGCTTCTCGTATTTTTTCAAATTATTTTTAATTATGGTAAGATAAACATAGCATAAATAAATCTTTTTAACTATATTTAAATGTATAGATCTGTGGTATTAATCCCTCCTTTACTGTTCTTTAAAAGAATTTGTGGGGGCTGGAGCGGTGGCTCGGCAGTTACAGCACTTGTCTGGCATGCACAAGTACACGGGTTCAAACCCCAGCACCCACATACACAACTAAGTGTTGGAGCAACAAAAGCCATGTGAAAAAACTCAATAAAAATTTTTTCTCTCTCTCTTTCTCTCCCTATCTCTCTCTCTCTCTCTCTCTCTGTCCTTCTCTCTTAAAAAAAAAAAAGAATTTGTGAATGATTGATGCTAATTCCTCTTAAAATATGTGATAGAATTTGACAGTGAAGTTGCCTAGGCCTGCCTGGCTTTTTTTTTTTTTAAGAGACAGGGAGAGAGAAAGAATCAATTTTTATTTAGTTTCCTCATGCAGTTTTTGTTGCTGGGTCACTTTATTGTGTATATGGTGCTGGGGTTTGAACCTGCAGACTCGGTGCATGCCAGGCAAGCTCTGTAACCACTTAGCCACTGCTCCAGCCCCCTGGCCTTTTCTTCGTGATAAAGTTTCTGTATTATTAACATAATCTTTTTATTTGCTGTAGGTATTCAGATTTTCTATTTCTTTATAAATTAGTATTAATAGTTTGTATATTTCTAGGAATTTATCCACTTCATCTATTTTATCTAATTTCTTGGTACACAAAGCTGGTTTTCAAATTATTTTCTTATTATCCGTCTTTATTTCTGTAAAGACACTGGTGATATCCCTTGCCAGGTCTGGTTTTAGTAATTGAGTCTTCTCTCTTTTTCCTTGAACATCTAGCTTAAGGACTGAAAAATTTATTGATCTTTTCACAGAGTTATTTTTTGTTTGATTGCCCCTATTGTTATTTTATTCAACACTTCAACACTCTATTATTTTCCTCTTTCTCCTTGCTTCAAGTTTAATTTGTTCTTCTGGGTCTTGAAGTTCTATGGTGTCATTAATTTTATATTTTCTTTATAAATGTAGATGTTTACAATCATAGACTTCCCCTATGCACTGATTTACCTATACCCCCATAAGTTTTTAATTGGGGCATTTAATTATTCATAACAGGGGGATTCATTGGGACATCTTCATACATGTGCATAACATGACTTGATCAATTTCATTCCCTCCTCTTTTTCTTTCCTCCTCACCTCCCTCCTCCTGATTCCTTTCCTCTACTCTACTGATCTCCCTTCTATTTCACAAGGTCCTTGTATTTTTTCCTCTCTAATTTCCACATATGGGAGAACATATACAACCTTTGGCTCTCTGAGCCTGCTTATTTTGCTCAACACGATGCTCTCCAGTTCTATCGATTTTCCTGCAAATGACATAATTTCATTCTTACGGATGAATAAAAATCCATTGTGCATATATACCACATTTTTTACCTATTGATCTGCTGACGGGCACCTAGGTTGGTTCCATAACTTGACTATTGTGAATTACACTGCTATAAACATTGGTATGCATATAGCACTGTAGAACACTAACTTCAATTCTTTTGGGAAAATACCCAGAAGTAATATAGCTGAATCATGCTATATTACACAAGTTTTACTATGTTCTGCTTTCACTTTCATTCCTTTCAAAGACTTTCTTAATCACCCTTGTGAGTTCTTCTTTGACTCATTGGTTATTTAGGAACATGTTTAGTTTTCACCTATTTGTGGGTTTGCCAAATTTCTTTCTGCTATTAGACCCTAATATTATTCCATCATAGTTGGGGGGTATGCCCTGTTCAAATTATTTTAAATTTATATGCAGACAGTCCCCAGCTTATGATGGTTCAACTTACCATATTTAAAATTTATGTTGCTGTGTAATCAATACATATTCAGTGGAAACTCTATACTTTAATTTGAATTTCAATATTTTCCTGGGCTAGCAATACTCTTTCACATGCCAGAGCATCTCAGCAGCCACTTGACCAGGAAGGTAAGCATCCAATATTCTGCAGCACTCTGTGTTGCTAAGTCATGTTATTTAGTAGGTGGTATGTATCAAATGCACTTTGATGTATTCTAGTTTCAACTTACAATGCATTTATCAAGATGTAACCACAATATAAGTCAAGGAGCATCTTTATGCTGATTCTATGGAGTGATTTTTGCCATCTTGCACTGAGGAAAGTTCTATGTGCACTTGACAAAAATGTACATTCTTATATTGTCAGACAGAGCATACTACAGATGTTTACTAAGTCTAGTTTGTTTATGGTGGTATTTTTTTTCTTTTATGTCATCCTTGATCTGCCTAGTTTTTCTTCCTATCGTTAAAAGTGGGATATTGGAATCTCTAATATTGTTGAGTTGTCTATTTCTCTCTTCAATTCTGTCAGGTTTTGCTTCATGTATTTTGAGACTTTGTTGTTAGTACAGTTCTTTCTGGAGCTCTTCAATGATTTACCAAAGTCAGCTAATAATTGTAATCACCCCCTCGTACACTGCGATTGTTTCCACAACTTCATGCTACAGGCTTATGTGGTCCTTCTGAGTATTGCAGGTGCTGGTTTTCTGAATGTTTTGCCACTGATTCCTATTGCTCACCATCTTTCCAACCTCCAGTATCAGTTTTCTCATTGTTCATTGCCAATTGCTAAACTAAATGGCAGAGATGTTGTAGGTATTTGTTTCAACCATTTCCCGCTTGAAGATGCCAATTTCTGTTAGAGTGTAGACTGCTGCTAAAAAATAATCCTAAATATTAGTATCTTAGCACAGTAGAAATTAATTGCTCACTCAAATTATAATCCACTGCAGATTAGCAGGGACTTCTATTCTTCCAACCATTCGCATATCCATGTGAGTTATTTCACGTAGCTCTGCATCTTGTATGGCATTGTTCTTTGCATTCAGCTGTACAAACAGAAAGGGAGATCACTTCACTACAGGTAACCCATCCCACGTTCACTCACATTTCACCAGCCAGAATTCAGCAATCGCTGACACCTACACCAAGCAATGTCATCTGGAAGTGTGTTCTGGAAGATGAGTAGAATGCAGATATGGCCTGTGCCACACCACCCCTATGTCTTCTAAATTTAGAATCTTTATCCCTGACCTGCAGGGAACCATGGGAAAGTCGTGCCTACTAATTAACCTCTAAACCCTGAGTTGGTTTATTTCTTGGTTTTTTTGTTTGTTTTGTTTTGTTTTTTACATATGATCATTGAAAACTAATTTAGATATATTCTGATACTTTGAAAGGTACTAAAGCTGTAGTAGTGATCATGGTATATGATGGATAGGAAGTAAGAGAGATGTTCCCCAAGTAATAACAGAAATTGTAACTTAATTATGATTGTGATAACATCTATAAGCAGAAAATTAAGGCTACTACGTGTATGAGTATTCTATGGCTGCTGTAACAAATTACCACAAATTAACTCAGTGGCTTAAAATGACACAAAGGTATTATCTTACAATTCTGGGATTCAGAAATTGTGTTAATTGATTTTCTGCCACTGTGTCCAAAATACCTGACAAGAACAACTTAGAAAAGTTTATTTTGGCTGACAGTTTTGAACTTAACCAGTCCATGGTCAGAATACTCCATTTCTCTGGGCCCAAGGCAAGGCAGAACATTATGGAAGAAGAATGTAATAGAAGAAAAATGCTCAGTTCATGTCATGGCAGCCAGTAAGCAGAGTGAGAGAGTGTGAGGAGCCAGGGACCAAACTTAATACCCAAGGGCACAGCCCCCTCCCCCTCAGACCCTTGACTTACTTACACCAGTCATGTCCCACTTGCCTACAGTTACCACCCAGGGATCCATTCCAATTATTAATCCATCAAATGGATAAATCTACTGATAAGGTAGCAGCTCTCATAATACAATCTTACCTCTGAGCATTCCTGTATTGCCTAACACATGAGCTTCTTAGCGACACCTCATATTCAAACCATAACAGAACTTCAGCACGATTCTCACTGGGCTAAAATGAAAGTGCTACAAGGTTATGCTCCTTTCCAGAGACTTTAAGGAGAATTCTTCTGCTTGACTTTGCCAGCTTCCAGAGGCCACCCACATTCCTTGGCTCTTGACCCCTTCTTTCATCTTCAGAGCGCATAGCAGTGGATTGACTGTTCTCACATTGCATCATTCTGAGCTCTTCTTCTGTCTCATTCTTCTACTTTTAAGGATTTTAATATTACACTGAGCACCATGAATCATCTGGAATATCTCTCTATTCTAGCAAAGAGTTCCACATATAATCTTCTATGATCTGAATGTTTATGTCTCCCCAAAATTCATACATTGAAGACTAATTGCCAATATGATGGTGTTAGGAGGTGAGATTTTTTTTTTTAAGAGGGAGGAAGAGAAAGAGACAGAATCAATTTTTGTTTGTTTGTTTAGTTTTTCATCTGGCCTTTATTTCTCTGACACTTAATTTTGTGTGTGGTGCTGGGGTTTGAATTCGGATCCTCCTGTGTGCCAGGTAAGCACTCAAACCGTAAGAGGTGAGATCTTTGGGAAGCAATTAGAACACTTGGCAACCAGTGTCTACTAATTAATTTCTAAAACATAAGTTGGTTAATATGGCTTTTGTTGTTTGTGTATTTTCACAGATGATCATTGAAAACTGGGTATGGCAGATATGCTGAGGGTGACATCCCCTGAATGGGATTAGTGCCCTCATAAAAGAGGTCTAAGGCTCCTTATTCCTTCTACCCTAGGAGGACGCAGCCAGAAGAGCCATCTATAAACCAAAAAGTAGATCCTCATCAGTCCGAATGTGTGTTGCTCTTAGACTTCCAGCCTCCAAACTCTAAAAAATGAAAGTCTGCTGTTTACAAACCACCCAATCTGTAGTTATTTTTTATAGCAGCCCAAATGGAGGAAGGCACAGTCTTAATTCCTCTTTGTCACGTGGAGTATCATGTTCACATGTTCCAGAGATTAGAACTTGGACAGCTTTGAGGGGCCGCCTTTCTACCTACTACACAGAGTGAAAAAAACGGAGACCCTGGAAAATCATAGAAAACTTCTTTAAGAAAATGAAATTAAAGTGATGCC
Organism: Aplodontia rufa; assembly: GCA_004027875.1. NCBI lineage: Eukaryota > Metazoa > Chordata > Mammalia > Rodentia > Aplodontiidae > Aplodontia > Aplodontia rufa. Next base: position 4,140 of record PVKS010024652.1, on the reverse strand, counting down.
AGAAGGATGAAAAAACAGTAGCCAGCTGAAAAGGGTTGTAAGGAGCAAGCCAAAGAGGCAAGCAGGACCTGCCTGGACTCCAGTGGAGCTCATGCTACATTATATAATAGTTGTTCATATATCTGAATTAGTGTGCCTTCCTTTTTATTGCTATGTAGTATTCCATTATATGGATAGATGATCATTTGTTCATCCATTTTATCTCCTCATGAAATGATGGAATTTTAAGTTATTCCCAAAATTTATCTTTTGTGAATTAACCTGCCATAATTGTTCACATTTGAATTTCTCTGTGGCCATCTGTTTTGATTTATCTTAATTGACTACATGTAAATACCTGCTAGGTCATATGGTAGATGCATTTTTAAATTTATAAGAAGCTACCAAAGGCTTTCCAAAATGATAGTACCATTTGATTTGGCTCCAGCAGCATGTGAGAGTATCATCTGCTCCACATTCTCATCAACATTTTGATGTCTTTACTATTTCTAGTTTTAGAAAGTCCAATGTTTCACTGTAATATTATTATTTCATATCTTTGATGAGTATTTGTACTGAGTACTTATACATTCTCTTTTGTAAAATATTGGTTCAAATCTTTTGACTATTTTTATTGTTTTGTTTTGTTTTATTGATTTGCTTGGCTGAAGACCAAATCCAGGGTTTTATACATACTAAGCAAGCATGAGCACTGAGCCATATCTCCAAACCTCATGTTCATATTTTTTGAGTTGTACAAATGTGTTGTGTATTCAGCCTGTGGCTTGACTTTTATATCCTTAATGGTCTCCTTTGAAGAGTGAAATCTTAAAATTTTTTATGAAATCAAATTTATGAATGTTCTATGGTCTATTCTTTTTATACTCCAGTAAACTTTCCTTAATTCATTTTATGATGTTTTCTCCTGTGTTTCTTAATGTTTCATTAGTTTAGCTTTTGCGTGTAAGTCTGACATACATTTTTATTTCATGTTGGTATTTGACATAAAATATGGTTTGCAAATCGTTGTTTATTGTGTGATCATCTCGTTGTTCCAGGATCATTTGTCAAGAGCATCACTTTTCCCCTGTTGAAATACTTAAGCATTTTTATTTAAAAATCAACTGGAATTGTGAAAACAGAAGATGGTGGATTAGTGGAAGGGTGCACATTCCAATCAATCCTCAACTTGAAATTCCTTCTTGGCAAGGTGGGAGACTTAAGGAATTCACTGAAATTCAACATTGGGCAATAAAATAATCACAAAGACACAGAAAGCTTCAAACATAAAAGAAGAAATAACATGTTAGAGATGCACCAAGTGTTAATGGCATGAGCCACCTGCAGAGGAGAGGAGTAACATAGGCAGAAAGAGAAGAAAGTCCAGCAAATCAAATTGACTTGGGGGAATCTTGGAATAAAGATGGTGACTGATCTTAACTGTCCCAGAGATGGTGAGCACAAGTTGATGATTGAAAAGTGATCGGAATTTCTCAGTGACAAATGAAGAGTAATAGCTGGAACCTCACAGCAGCAAGATGAGCTCGGAGTTTGGGAGCTCATAAAGGGCATTGTCAGCCTGACCCAGTAGTGTTCTGTTGTGGGTTCCACAACAGAAGTTCCAGAGAGTACCTGGACCAAGGTGACTGAAAATAGGTAAGGAAAGAATTATGCTTAGGGAAATCCAGGTTAGGGATACTGAGGGGAGTGACCTCCCTTTGTTGCTGGCAACCTACATGAGTAGCTGGGAAGAGACTAGAAACCAGTCAGAAAGAAACCAGTCTGTACTCCAGTCTGATCCTGGAAAATTCACATTCATGGTGGTAAAATACATGAAACCTGCAAAGAGTTAGATCTCCCACTCCAAGCGGAATTTTCAAGAGGTCCCCAGACCCAGATATCCAACAGAGATTGGCATCTTACCAGCAATAGGGGAATATCTCCCAAAAAATTTCCAAATGAAAGCCATAATTAAACCCAAGCTGCTTGATCTTCCCATTTAAAACTCTACATCAGCCCCTCTCTGACAGTATATCAACCCAGGCTATCCAGACATACTCCAATTGTCAGTGCTCCTCAATCCATTCCATCCTCTACTGCGAGATGGAAAGTAGAGAGCTACCACAACCAGTTTAGACTTCAGGCCACTACAGCTGGCAGCTTGGTGAGAAAATAATAAGTCAGATTTAACAATCCCCACCCCTTAATCAAAGATTTACAGATACCAAAAAGAAATGCAAAGAATGATACAACAGCATAAGCAGTGAACATACATCCTTGCCAATAGTTTTGGCCACTTCAGTGAAAACAGGCTCTTTATTTCTCATTAAGAACTTTTTCCCTGTTTTTTTAAACAGAAAGGGGGAGAGAGAGAAAGATAGAATCAACTTTAGTTTGTTTTTCATGTGACTTTTGTTACTCCAACACTTTGTGGTGTACATGATGATGGGGCTCGAACCTGCATCCTCGCACAAGCTAGGCAAGCACCATAACTGTCAGGCCACCACTCCAGCCCCTTTATTTTTATTTTTAAAATTGTTTGTACTTTTTTCAGTCTGTGTGATTGTATGTGTGTGTGTGCACACGCGTGTGTGTGTTCCCATCACACTGATATGTTCAAGAATATATATTCATGTAATTTTCCTTTCAATTGCTCTTTGTCAGAGTAAAAATTTATAAGTTTAATTCTTTGTTTGTTGACACCTTCATTTTTGTTCCTCTTATTGCTCCCTCACTTTCTTCCCCCTCTAATAGCCAATTTTTCTTGTTCCCTTTTCCTCTCTATTTATTTTATTACTTTTGCTTCTCCTTCTTTATAACTCTCAGCTGACACCTCTCTCTTGTTTCTTCTCTGTTCATTTTGTAAGTATTTCAGACATTCTCTTACTTTCCTACCTATTTTCTCTTTACTTAAGGAATTAAAATTTCATTATCTGATAGAACTATTTAGTTTATATAAATTCTATCCCAGTCATGTTTCTGCAATTATTAATACAATGGATGATGAAGTTAACACATGCTGTTTAACGTCTGACCTAATTCACAGCTGTTTATAGTGGTGCTAATGTTAAATATTGACCCCCACCTTCCCCACCAGGTGGCAGTTAGTGTTACAAATGTCACAGTAGGCCCTGGAAAATTGTTTTAAGGCTGTGTATTGGTTTTTAACATTATTCCTTGCTCCCTCTTTCACTAAGAGGAGTTAGGAAGTGATTGGGACTCCACAGATTCATAGACTAGAGATCGTGCTGCTGAACTATGCTCTCAACTCAGCCATGTAACATGCAAATTAGCCCCACTCAAGTTCCTACAATACTCCAATAAACAGATTATGGGAGACAAAAACTCCAAACCAATGACTAGGGCCCAAATAGGGACAACTAGAGGGGGAACCTCAGATTCCCTGGACTTCTACTCCTACAGCAAAAACAAAGAGAAGTCCCATTAACGAAGGAGATAACTATACACCAAAGCACACATGCATAAGATAGGATAAGGACTCCATCTTGATACAGATGCTAGTTAAGTCCTCAGAAAACACAAGGAAACAGGCAAATAAGTTTTCTTTCAAAATTTACAATTTCTCCAACAAAGGAACCCTCAGACATGAAAGTGGTCTTTCCAGAAAAAGACCATAAAAACTGATTACTAAAATGTTCAGTGAGCTAAAAGAAGATCTAAGGTACAAATTAAGAGAGAAAATACAGGAGGTGAAGGATCATTTCAGTAAAGAAATAAACCGAAAGTCACCGAACAGAACTCCTGAAAATGAAAGACACACTGAACCAAATTAAAAATTCACTTGAAAGCATCATCAACAGATTGGGCTATGTAGAAAATAGAACTTTAGGCCTCAAAATCAGAACATTGGGTCTTGAAAACAGGTATATGAAGTTGGATATTCAATATCCAATAAAGTAAAAAATAAAATAAAAGATCATGATTAGAATATACAAGAAGTCTGGGATGTCAAGAGACCAAATGTCGGGGATTTCCCCAACATGAGGCCAAGCTGGCTTGTAAAAGAATTGGTGGTAAACAACTCTGGGGGGGTCCAGCTGGCTTGTAATTAGCAAATTGCCTGACCGCATGACTAAGCTATTTTGGCCACTCATTTGTTACAATTGTATACCCCTATTGGCTGTTGTAAAAATAGAGTAG
>PVKS010024651.1:0-30815 GCA_004027875.1 Aplodontia rufa | reverse complement strand
TTTAAAAAATTAGCTACTCAAATCCATTTGCTTTGATTGTTTAACTGATCTTATCTTTGCTAGCTAACATTATATCCTAGAGATGAGCATTGAAAGCAGTTCAAAAGGATTTTTCCATTTTAAAAGTTGAAATATTTATTTTTAGCCCTTAGCTTTTCTTACTGAGTAATATTTGGCTTTCTCTCAGAGGGCTCTCCCACAAGAGCAATGGATTTTGTGACAACAGAACAATGCTGGAAAAGAAAAGATTGTTAAACAAAAACTGTAATTACTCTCACAGAATCCCTTTATTGTATCTCTAGCCCAGCATCGGCACCTAGTAAATATTTCTGGAACACTGAAAGGGAGGAGTCAAGAAAAGGGGGGAAAGGAATAAATAAAGAAAGGAAGTGAAGAAAAAGAATATGTACTTATCCACCCATGTCATTTAGCTATGCATGTAATTCTGTAAAAACATTTAGGAAAGTCTTCAAAATATACTTAGGATGGCCCCAAAACAGAAGTATACATTATACTTACCAAGAACTCTTATTGCTAAGGTATAGATACCCAGGGCAAAAGACTTAAGTTGTGGCTTAATGCACCTGAAATCAACAAAAGCACTATTACAAATAAATAAATAAGGCTCATTAAAACAAACAGAAATGTTCGTGACAATCACCTTAACATGTAAACAAAATCATGTTAGAATTCAAATTACATTTATGGAGAACCCATTAGGGTACGAGCATGGCAAAGACACAATGCATAAAAGCCATGTTCAGTTACGTGCTATGTTTTAGTGAGTTTATAGTTACGATTTCTGGAAAGTACATCACCCCTACATGACATATTCTGATGGTATTGGATAAAGTAAAATCATAAGCGTGATCAGCAAAACAGCAAAGACTTAGAAAAAAGAAATTTTTTCTAAGAAATTGCAAGAATTTGAAGCAACTATAAAAAATATAAATAACCTATCACTAGCTTCTGTGACTTTTGATCTAAGAGCACAGGGGCAGATTGATCAGAGTTGATACAATCACTATATAATGCCAAATATTATTGCTAAATAGTGGAAATCTAAATTTACCAGAGAAGTGTAAGCACACCTAAAACAAGAAGAACATCATTAATATGACATGACTTCGGCCTGAAGATTTTAATAGTAGTAATCATAGTGATCAATAACTATTGAGATGTTAACCATGTTACTAAGCACTTCAAATGTGTTGCATCATTTAGTTTCTTCTTTCTTTAACAGAGGCAAACATCATGATTTTTCTCCTCGAATCCAAGTGAGTCCTTCTGACATCACCATTCACCATGGTTAATTCAAGGGACGCCTTTTCATAGGAGGGAACCGGATGCTTCACTTGGCCCAGGTGATAACCTGGCACAGTTTAGATGTTGAAGAAGTAGCCACACTGGTAGGGAAACAAAGGCTCTTCCATCTTCTCAAATCCATGTTCCCATTTGTAAACACAGATATCCTGTATACTTCTAAGTCATTTTGAGAACAGCAAAGTTGTAGGTAGTATATTCTATTGTCTGCTTGTCTTTCCTAATTGTTTTCCATATTAAAAACTGAGAAATTAAAAACTGTATTCAATACTTTTGATAAGATTTGTCTAGAAAAACTTAGTATTCATCCTTGGGTATGAGAATTAATGTGAAAACCACTCAATTCATGTCATAAAAGGTTAATTCCCACTAAAATTTGACTTTTCAACTTATTTTATACATTTATGCACTTTCACATGTCATTTTAAAATATGAAAGGGAATGCATCATTATAAAAATCAGGGTTTGATATGCAAAAATATTTAGTCATTGACATGATAGTCATAGATTAGGATCCTCAATGGATCCAAAAGTCATGAAATCACCAAAAGATAATTCCAGTCATGGCAAGGATATATGGAAAAATAATAAGCTATAGAAAAAAATAATAAATACAAAACATTGTGGTTTTAGATGGGTCTTTGAAGTATCTTATAAATTGTTATCTCCCATAAATTGATAAAAGTATATTTAATCTAAAACACATTTTATCTGTGCTAGTTAATACTGTCCTCAACAATAGAAATAAACTACTGCATGCATTGTATGACTAGTGATGCAGGTACTACCATTGCTCTAGACCAACATTTTCTAAACATTTTTAGCTAAGAAAATTCTTCAGCTATGCTTGTAAAAAATCTAAAATAGAAGACACATAAATGTGGAACAAGGGTGTGGGGGAAATTCCCTGAGAAGGTCATGTTGATTCCATAGAAAAAGAATTTATATCTTATATTAAATTGGCAGGGACAGAATCAGTACCTACCTCAGAAGCAACATATATCCAGGTATGCCACCTAGGGACAAAGTATAGGACGTGATGACTGAAATTGCGAGGAAATACAGAAACATTCTGGGACATCCATTATCATTTTGACATCTGCCCCCCAGGCCTGAGGAATTTCCTGATTTAGAGGTTGCCATTGCCACACAGGAGCAGTTATAAAATATCTGCAACACAGTAGAGAAAAGTCAAATGACTGAGGTAATATTGAAATAAGATTAAACAAATATTTATGCTAAAAGATCGTACAGTGTTATATGCATTCGTTATCTAAATAATGGAGAAAAAGTCTTTTGTTTTTCTGTATTAGAATATATTGAACAAGGGGAAATCCCTAGAGCTATTTCAATAACCAAACAGCAGATGGTTGTTGTACAAAGTGTAAATCCTGCAGAAAAATCAAGAAAATTTTACTAGCTCCAACTACACCTTACCTCCTTCACTACCACTCCCAAGTCTAAGTCACATTATTTCTTGCTCTGATTATTGCAATGATCTCTTTGTGTTCAACCTGTTTCTACTCTTACCCAACAATAGTCTGTTTTCCACATACCTACCAAAGTAAATCTTTAAAACATGGTGGTTGAATTGCCTTAATACCCTTAGCCTTCCAATGATTGCTCATTGTACATTTGCATGAAATTCCAATTCTTTATATCTGTTTACACTTTCTTCACCATGTCACTACTCTGACCTTACTGCTCAGTGACCTTCCTGTTCTCCCTGTTTTGACCATATATAAGACCCTTGCCCCTGACAGCTCTGTCCCCAATATTGCAAGTTTACTAATGCCTCATGACCTTGATGTTTCCTCTGCCCAGGTAGCTCCTCTCATAGATAACGACATGACTGACACCTTCATTTCAGGTTTCTGTTCAGACATTTCCCACAACCACCCATTTAAAATAGAACTGCCTTTGCCCCATCTTCTCATCCTAATTTATTTTTTTCCACAATGCCTATTACCACCTATCAGGATATCTCATATTTGTTTGTTTATTGTTAAACTCTATTTCCCCATTAGAATACAGTCTTGATAAAGGCAGATACTGCTTCCATCAATAGATACCCAACTGAACCTCATTTTAGAAGATATGACACTTAGAAGATATGACAGAATTTATGTTAGCTATTAGGAAAAAACTTCAGGCATGAAATTCAACTGAATCTTGACTAAACAGAAACAACTTTTGAAATCCCTCAATGGTTTCTTTCTGCAAAAATAATTTATAAAATTTCATTCACTTTACATATGTATATACAATTAGTTATCATTTTCATCACAGAAGAGTTTATAAGTTGTAAATTTGGGGATAAAGAATGAAATAAAGTTGGTGCTTCGTTTCCTTCAGGAAGAGTAGCAATACGGATTTTTTTTGTTTTTTATATTTTTTGGTTAAGTTGAAAACGTTTGACTCTTGAATCCTGACATTCGTTAGGTGTGTAAGTTACATAAGTCCCTTGTATTTCAGAGTCTCAGTTCTTACACAAGGAAAATATATAAAACAATACGCTCCCGATTACTTGAAAATCATGAGATTTAAATGTAATTTTGTTTTTAAAGCACTAATCTGGTGCTCTGGCACATAATTGTGTACTTGAGAAAAAAATTTCATGCAGTTCTGGGCAACAGTAGTGGCTGAGAGAAACAAAAAGAAAGGAAAAAGAAGAGGAAGGGAGAATGAGACAAAAACTCAGATTTTGGATGGGCAAAAGTCTTATTCACTGTTGTTAGAGGCCAATCCTTTCTGCTCTGAATAAAATGTCAAAAAACAACGGAAAAATGAACTGAGAGAAAATCAACAAACTGCATTCTCTCTGCATGTTTTACCTAAGAATTCCTATCTAGCTAAAAAGCATATACAAATAAACCAGTGGTCCATTCTTCAGCCCATTAACACTGCCAAATAAAGGCAGATTTCATCAACCACAGATGCAAAAGCTGGCACCACAAGTGTCGGGAAGACTCCACGTTAGGGCAGGAATGTAAACGTGGCTAAAAGGGCCGGTTGAGAACAACTGAAGTGCACCCTGTTCTTCACAATTGGTTTCTGTTATGAACTAAATTCATATACTGAAGTATTAACCCCCCAATGTGGTGGCATTTAGATGGAAACCTTTGGGAGGTAATTGGGTCATGAGGCTACAGCCCTCAAGAGTGGGATTAGTGTCGTCATCAGAAGAGACATCTTGCTCTCCCTCTCCGCCAGGTGAGAGCAGAAGGAAAAGGTAGCCAGGAAGCTAGCCCTCAGCAGGCACTCGATCTGCTCACACCTTCATTTTGGACTTCCCAGGCTCCAGAACTGTGAGAAATAATGGTTTGCTGTTTAAGCCACCCAGTCTATGGTATATTTGTTATAGCAGCCTGCACTGACTATGAAACAGCTTCCTACTTAGATTTCCAACTCATTTTCCCTCTTCCACCCTATAGAAACCCTCCATTCTATCCCACTGACTCCTTTCATTATCATACAGATTTCCTTATCTCAGGCAAGCTTCCCCAGAACTGCCAATCTTCTTATGTAATCAGATTCATGATCCCTGGAACAAAACTTCTGAACATAGATTGCCTATTTCTGACCTCTATTTGTCCTGCCCTAAAGTCTCCAAGGATCACTGCTCCTTGGGTCAGGGGACAGAGATCCCAAAACAAATTTGATATGATCATAAGATGGGGACTTTTATTCAGGCCTAATGAGGGAAATAGACTACCTATTTAAGTAAGTTGCTCCACCCTGTTTCATGAATCTTTTGCCTTAATTCTGTTAACTTTAGAACTTCCAGGAATGGTTAAGAATTTCCTGTTTCCACACAAAAGGAACAGGGAAGAGTAAGAGCCAGGGCTCCTTCCAGTGTGGTCTGCTGCAGAGTCCCTAAAGGGCAAGGAAGTTCTAACAGACTCAGGGCATATACTTTGGGAAAGGAGATTTCTTACAATGTTCTTTCCAGTCCTGTTTGAGCTTTGACAACCAGCTAGACAAGCTGATGCATATGTGATTCCATTTTCACCACACATAGGTTCCCATTTTGTCTCTGAACATTTGCATCTTGAGTTACAATCTGAAAAGAGAGCTCGTTCATGATAAGAGACAGGTTTGGTTCTGAAAAGAAATGCAACAGCATAAAATATTACCTCTTAGCAGGCAGCACCCTAATATTTTCAAAAGTCATTGTTCTTGAGTGATATGACACTGCTAACAACATTGCCTTTTGCAAACACAGTGGTCGTCACAAATGCCAGTGTCTGATCGTTAAATGTGAGTTGACTACTACACAGCTTTCCCTTGAAAGTTATCTTTATAAGTTTACGAATTCATACAAACCCACTTCTGAGCTTGTGGCTTTTCCTAAAGTCTCCTGCCTCTAGGATCCTCTAATATATTTCCATGCAAAGGTGGAGGAACATGACTTCAAGGGAGAAAAGTAAATATCTATAGCCATCTATGCACTAATTTCAGTTCATCGCATACAAAGTGTGTACATATTGTCTGACTATCAGTAGAATGAACTGTGCTAATGATGTTAGAAAAAATGGCCAAATAGTTAACATTCAGCCCACTTTCAATGTTGGTAGGAGCTATACATCCTACTTACCAACAAAGCACTTTCAGATCACCTGTCCTTCCTCTCTGTATTCCTCACAGGATGGATCTCTTCCATGTCTTATATCATTTTTGCTTACTCAATTCCATATGCTATTTCAATAAATTACCTGATCATTTTAGTCCTAAAATTTATTTTGAACCTCCTAAGTTTTAGCTTTCAAAAGATGGGAGATGGGTACGAGGATGAATAAAACAATATTTGCCCTCAAGGCATTGGTTTTTTTTTTTTGAAGGGGTTATTTTACATATTTTGATTGTTTTCTCTCTTTTTTTTCTCCCTCCTTTTCATTCTATCTCCTTCCTCCTTTATCTCTACCAAAATTCCCTCTCCTTCCGTTTTCTCCTGGCAGATTGCTTAATTCTTTAGTTCTTAATTGTTTGCACTATTTAGATCTCACTATTCTTCTCAGGGGGTCTTTACAACAGTGGTAGTCACTTCTATCTGCTTCATATATCATAACCATTGGTTCTGCATAACTCACTTTTCCCTTTACCATTTTGAATTCATTTATTTACTTGCTCATCCTTCCCCCCAGGTTTTTAAAAAGAAATTTGAGAGACTTAAATGATCAAACAACACACTAGAATGTATATTCAAGAAGGATAGGATCTATTTGTTTTATTCATTACTTTATGTCTAGCATCAAGAATTCCTTGCACGTGACAGGCAAAGAAATAAGATTTTGGGGAACTCAACCATCAAAGAAAAATTGTATTTTATTTTTGAGGTGGAATCAGTCATTTGGTCTTTTCCTTTGAGAGGTATTTCCTATAGTGATTTCAGTCAATTTCTTAACTCATATGATATTCCATGTACTAAAACTGCTGTGGATTTGGTCATCTAAAAATCACTCCAAATAGACTGAAAGGGTCTTTGGGCCTCCTGGGAAGTTCTACAGAATATTTAATCCTATTTTCTTCCAGAAAGTATTAACTATTAGCTGAAACTGTTTGTATCTCAAACTATGAAAATGAACCTTTGAAAGTAAAAAATCAGGCCACAATGGATACTGTCGGGCTGAGATCATGGGAGGTTGGAACTAGAAGGAAACCTGGAGGGCTTTAGGCCAGCCTCTCATTTGGCAGATGGAAGGTCAGGTCCAAAGTGGATAGGTAACTTGCTCAAAATTCACATAATTTGTTAGTGACACACCTGGAAGTAGAACCTTTCCAGACCTCTTGGTTTTAAGTTATCTCACATCAAGGTTATTCTCATTTTTGCAGAAGAAAGCTTTCTGGCATTCCCACATTGTCTACAGTGTTTCTTTCATATGTGTCCAGAATCAAAACATTTTTTTGGAACAAAGCAACATGGGGCAATTCATGGGAAGCATTTTGTATTTTATAAAGTCAATCATTTTATATTACAGAAAGTAAGTTTAAAATTCCATCTAGAGAAAAAATGAATCACATACAAATCTTATGAAAGATATGTTGACAGTGGAGCTGAAATTCAATATTTTAATTGTAAGAAGTGTTTTAACAAATATGCCAGAATGTTTGTATCAAAATGAAACTTTCTTTCAAAACAGTTATGTTGAAAGGTGAGAGATTTTCCCAGTGATGTTGCCATTTCTTTTGGCAGCTTCCACTGGCAAAATTCTTCTCAAAAGTAGTCTTTACCATTACTGAGGATATTCTAAAAAATATGGAATGCTATTTCAAAAGAAGAGTTTTAGAATATTTCAAGCAATGGCAGCATTATTGCAATGCAGTTATAGTCTTTTAAGGCGACTGCTTTGAAGAGGTTACCACTCTAAAAATGTATTACCTTTTATTTCTTTTAAAATACTTCATCTTTGATTATGTAAATGTACTCAATGTGAAACTCAACGTTATTGAGATTGTTGCCTGTTTATGTATTCTCTTTTGGCTTAAAAATGTTATGCTTAAGCTCAAGAAACTTTTTGAATTTTTAAATGGCTGGGGGGGGGGAATCAAAAGAATAATAATATTCTGTGATAATTAAAAACTTTATGAAATTCAAAAAAAATGGCTATGATTACGGAAACATTATAGAAACTATGCTAGACATTGAGTCATGCATGAATTTGGATTCCAGATTTTTATTGATAGTAATTCTGGGGAAACAGTTAAGTGAGTTTTTTAAACTCAGTTGCTTCTAAATAGGGATAACAAAACTTAGCTCATAAAGATGTTTGGAGGATACAAGTCAGAAAATAAAAGTTAATGTGTTTTACAAGTTACAAAATATGAATTACTCTCCCACTGTTCATCTACCAGGAGAATCGCAGGGACCATTAAAGATGACACAGGGCTTCTAGCTCCAGAATCTTCTTGCAATTATACACGTACAATTAACATTCTTAATCTATATTGCTGACTGTTACCAAGGCAATGGTAAGACCCAGTTGAGTCTAACGACATTGCTAGAGAACTCCTAGAAGATATAATTTATGGGCTTTTCACTCACTAATTTTCCTGAACATATCAGATGGCAAAAAATATAATTTGGGCTCACTTTCCAGCAGGAGAAACCAGTTCAATAAAAAATGCAGAGGTTAGAACATAGAGATTAGGCAGATAAATAAGGAAGAAAGAGTAGATAGGAAGGGAGCTGGAGAGCAGCAGTAAGAAGCAAGCCCAAACAGACAGGTTTAGAATACAATGCCTGGGGTGCTCGTCTTGAGCCCCCAGAAGAGTTCCAGGTAGTCAGGCAGGTAAACTTAAGGAGATCTGCCTGGTTCATGGTAGGGGTGCAGTAATAATTTTAAACACATTATGTGTAGATGGGTAAAAGGATGACGAAAGTCACCTCTGGGAACTCATGCTAGGTAGAGAGATGGGAAAGGACTCTTAAAAGGAAACGGTGAAATAGGTACCACAAGATCTAGCCTTGTATGAAGAGATGACAGAGGTTAAAGGGCATGGATAATAAGTTCAAATAGTAAATATTCTTCTGATCCACTGCAAGAATCCTTGCTAAAGAGGTCTGTTGTGGGAATCACTAGGGCAGGGACAGCCATTCCCTCTTGAAACTCCCTAGACTGAGTTCAACAGAGACCATGGAGAACGTCAGAGAGGCCAGTCCAGTTACCCAGGTTTCCTAAGGGGGGGGAAACACAATTGCTGACAATGGGACATCTATTTTGCATCAGAGAAATACTAATCACTTTTGTGTGCAATAACTTAACTTAAGCCTTACAAAACCTTGAAAGACAATTATTTCTATTTTTGAAATGGGGAAGTGGAAGCTGGATTGGTTTAAATAACCCATAAAACATCATTTTTTGAAGAGTGGGCAGAAGCAAGATTCAAGGTCTGTAACTCTACTCTCAGGCTGTGTCAATATCAGGCTGATTTTCTTTTTTCTTTTTTTCTTTATATTGTAAGAAGTGGCTTTGACATCTTTTATATTTCCGTAAGATTTTCAAATATAAAGGAAATGACAGATTTTGGTGGCAACAGATTCCAGGTTGTAAGTATTGTCAGCTATTTCATAACAAAGTAATACTTCCTTTTCTCCAGATATGATACTTAAAAATAAAATAGCCTTATTTAAAAACTCAAACAAGCCAATTTCTTCAGATTATTTAATGAAGAACATACCCTTGGTAGGAGATAGTTAGTCCTGCCACATCAGAATTTTCACAGCCCAGTGCAAAGAAGGAAAGGAATAGCAGGTAACCAAAGACAGATGATCCCAAGTAGAGTTTTGCAGCTCCACACACACCAATTCTGAATTTTTTCATAACTATTCCCCCAGAGAATATTCCAAGTGCCACTGCAGGTATATTGATGATTCCTGAGGAACAAAGAAAATGTTATCTTGCAAATCTTTTAAAGAAATCGAAGTGTACTCACAGACTTTCCAAGAAATCATAAAAAAGCAATAGTCCCTGATGTGATATTAGACTGTTTTGACATTTTAAGTTCTAGAACTATTCAGTCACTATCATCAATTATCATATATATATCAAGAGTTTTTGATAAGGTCGAAGTCATGGACTAAGAGCAGCACAACTGCAGTCTCAGAATTCTGCCTGGTACAATGTCTAGAATGGAGTATTAAATGGGTAAGTATTGACTAAATCAGTGAATTGATGTCTTTCTGGTCCAATCTCAGAGTTAATAAATACAATTATGTGCAAATATGTAACCATTAATGTTCCTTCAGGTTGTACATAAAAAATGATAGGCGACTGCATTAGAACAAGTCACACTCTTTGCTATTATAGTTACATCATTCTACTGTCATGTATATCTAAAAAGAACCACTAAAAATGGGAAAGATAGGCACATGGAATGTAGGGAGTGAAAAAAAAAAACCAGAAGTCTTGGTTCTTATTTTTCTGTCCCAAATTTATTTATTTATTTATTTGTTTATTTACTTTTGGCCAGCTTATTAGCTCCTAGGTCTGGTATCCTGCCTAACAATGACAAGAACAAAAAATATTTATTCACTTATAATGTACCAGTTACTTAGCTAAGCATTTCATATATTTATTGATCACATTTACTCTTCACTACAACCTTAAGAGCACGCATAATATTATCCTCACTTCAGATAGCAATTTGTTTGTTGACAGTCACAGTTAGTAACTGGTAAAGCCAGATTCTAAGGATGAGAGTCTGAAGTCAAGGTCTATGCTTCCTGTCACTAGGTTACATCACCTCCCCTCATCTTCAAGGGATTTGGGAGACAGTGTAATTGATAAATAGATGTGCAACTTCACAAATAAATTTGAGTTAAAATCAACTGTAGGAAGAGTTCCCACAGAGTGGAAGAGAGCTTGGACCCTGCAAACCCCTCTGCTTGTGTTTTATTGCATTTCTACTATTTAATAGTTGTGCAGGCCAGTCTCTGAATGTCTCTAAATCAGTCTCCTCACTTACAATGTAGAGTTAATATAAACTGAGCATGCCGTATTTAAATTGTTTGGACCTGAATGGTTTAGATTTTTTTTCAGATTATGGAATATTTGCACATACATAATGAGTTTTCTTGGAAAGGGGACCCAATTCTAAACAAGAAATTTATGTATGTTTCATATATACCTTATATACATAGCCTGAAGGTAATTTTATACAATATTTTAGTTGTGCCTGTTTTAACTGTGACCAGTCACTGAAGGTAAGGCATGGAATTTTTCACCTGTGGCATCATATGAGCATTTTGGATTTGGGATGTTCAATCTTTAAGTGTTATTGAGGTAATTAATTGAAATTATTCATGAAAGATTCTGAGTATAATATCTGATACCATTCAATTAATTCCTATCAGAATTACAAAGAAAATATTAGGAGTGGAGTAAAGAATGGAATTTCAGTACTGGGAAAGACATGGGGAAAGAGGCTTTTTGGTGCCCTGTTGGTGAGACTAGAAAAGGTTTAACCCCACAGAAGAATAATCTGACATTGAACAACAAACAACTACTCTGCTAGTTAAAGTTCATTTCTCATATTGTCTATCAATCAAATCAATCATTGATGTCCACACTATTTTCAGGTTTTGAGACAATACATTTTTTTCAAATACTAAGAAGAGCTCAAACTTGTATAAACTCTGGCCCTCAGACAGGTTCAAACACAAACTCAGCATTTGCTGTGATAAAACAGCAATCCCAAATCCTCAAAACTCTGACTCCCAATCCAGCATGAAATAGTTAAGTAAAAATAAAACACTGACATCTAGTGACACTGAGAAGCAAATTTCTTCCCTCCTTCCACCTACTTTCTTTTTAAATTTATATGCTTGGTCTCTTAACTAAGCTTTACAGACTCCAAAATATCAAATGTATAATTATTTTTGGCCTGCTATTATGTGACTATATTTTTAAATGTTTTCATCATGTATGGATAGATATTAACAAAAGGGTAATTTGTTTCATTCTTTGTGAATGAAATATAGGCTATATGAGCTAGCATTAAAATATCATATTATGAAGCAGGCAAGCTTGAAGGGGGCGTGACCATGAAATTAGAGAAATGCTTCTCCAACTGAACTGAGTTTTGCGCTACGGCAAATGAAAGCATTCCAGGGCCAGGAAGAGCCAAAAAATCAGCTGAGAGGTACTTGATTGGTATCCTCAAAACAAAGAATAGATAATACAAAATAATTTAACAAAACCAGTTACTCATAACCCAAGTTAATTAGCACAAATATTTTCTCCTAATTTTTCTGATTTTTAAAATGTGGCGATAGACACAACTAGACGTTCCTCTGTCTCAGGTCCCATCTCCTGATCCAGAACTAAGTGCTACCATCATTTTGAAATAAAAAAACTTATGTGCTCTAAAATCTCAAACCATTATGCAAATGTTGAAAAATGAAAATCAAATATACATTTAAAGGTGTCTCCTGCCACTGTATTCCATGGGGAGAAGATGGTCTCATTTTTTTTTTCTTTTTCTGTTTCATGATTGACATGGATGAAGTTTTGGCAAAATAAATCTAAAATGGTACTTCAGATAAAACATTAGATAATATTATGAAACAATAACGTTAAAAGTGAAAAATTTTAGTGATCTAACCTCTTAACAGCTAGAACAAAAGTTGATTATTTAGTATCTGCTAAGTGCCCATTGCCAGGGATCATTACAGGAAAATTAGATATCTCCAAAAATAAGAAATATGCTGTTTTCTTTCCTCTTTCAGAGATAGATACATGAAGAAAAATTTAAAATCTTTTATGAAGAAAAAATTATTTTTAATCATTGGACTCTCTATGGTAAAAGAACATATCCTAAGAAACAGAATATATTAGTTGAAACAGCAATATTAAATGGCATCTTCATGAATTAAGGGAACCAATCTAGATTTTAAGAATATCCAATACCTCCCGTGTCCTGTTCATGTACGTGGACTCTGGCTGCTCTTCATTCATTTCTTCCTGCTTTTCTTGGTCCTTGAATATATTTCTCATTACTGACTACTGCTGTTACCAGAAATGCAGCCCCTTTAAATAACTCAAATGTCAGGAGTCACCAAAGTCCTTTGACTCAGCCAATGTAAGTTTTGTTTTGTGATGAACACCTTTTATTCCATCTAAATACCCAGTTCATGTCCTAGAGACTGTTCATGCAAAATGGCCACTGTTGTGAGGTTTCAGCTAAACTTGAAACACAAATATCCAGTACTAACAGTCTCCTAATAAAACATACATTTGGCCTATGTGATATTATTTCTTCAAAAACTGTGAACAGTTCTTTCTGGGTCACACAAATTTATAAATTCTTGTTACACAGTTGTGACACAGACTAAATATTCTACTCTACTGGACTTTTTAAACTTATTTTTAAACTTTATCTAAAATGCCCAAGTTACCTTCAGGGTAAATATTGGGACAATCTAAGATTACCAAAGTTAACACGATGCAAGTAAGACAGTGAGCATGGAAAATAAGGACAGATAAGCACACCAATAACGAAGTTGGCTTTGGAGGATGACTGTCCATACTGCTGCTCGATGTACTTTGGTTTATATGTCACCATGCCGAAGAGAGAATTGAACTGAACGGTGCTTGCACACAAATATAAGAAGTACACTGGGTTTCCAAAAAGAGTCTTCAGAGATGGAAGGAACTCTGTAAGACAAATAACAATAAGTATATCAAGACGTCACACTTTGTAGAAGATGCATTTGTGGCAGCTGACATGAATGGCTGGTTCCTTGTGACATGGTGTTCAGGAGCATTCAGTGTGGCACTCATACAGACCACGTGCACTGAGTCAATAGCAAAGATAAAGACTGCGGTCTGGCCAGGTTCAATCCAGACACAGACACTTGCTTCTGTAGACATACAAGACAGGTTGCATTGGAGCTGTGAACCGGGCAGGAAGAGATTCCTCTCCCCAGTGAGTGTTAAAGAAAGGGGAATGGGGAAAGAGAATACCCTCTCGTCCAGCTGGGGGCCACAGGTAGAAGAACACCAGGAACTTCAGGGGTTTTGTTTTTAGTCTTCAACTTGGGTCAAGGTCTCAAGGAAAGAAATATGGAAGTTCTTTCCATTTAAACATATATAGTTCAGTGTTAGTAGCTTACAGATTCTCCCTTCTTCCTGTTATGCAGCCAACCAGTTGGAAATTGAAGAATATCTATAAATGTAAACATAATATTGCTTGAGAGGGCAAAAAAGGGGAGAGGATTTGTTGACTGCCTATTTCCAGGAAGGAAATTCCCTGGAACTCCCTGCCTTTGGTCCACTGCACACTCACTCCTCCATCATTAGTGGGAGGCATGCATTGGTACATGATTCTCAACAGGGGCTCTCATCTGCTAAATGGCTAGCAAGCCCTGAGGATTCACTCTTCTTTCCCATCCACCCAGACTAACACAAAGCAGCTATTCCAGGTAGAGACAACGGCAGGGACTAAACAGGAGTGTGAGAGAGTAGCGATGTAAGCACGGAAGGTTATTAAGACTTTTGACTATATGCTTCAATCAGTTTTCCAGTAACAAGGCAGTGTTTTATCTCCATTTCTGTTTCCTAAAATGGTCCTCGATTTTTTTTAACACAGGAGTGGAAGGGAGTGGTATTATGTACATATCTCTCTACATCCTGATAGGAACACTAAAGATACTTCAAGTTCAAGGAGGGTCAAGCTTACCTCTTGCCATTTCCATGACTTTTGCTTTTTCTCCATGAGGTGTTTGGTAGTTTATATGATCATCTACAATGAACTTGGATTTCTCAGAGGAGGAATTAGAGTCCTCTGCCCTTTGGGGTTGTGGCAAACTCTTGGGTAAACACCAGAAAGGAACAGCTGCAAGAAGACTTAGGGTTCCTGCGATGAGATAACCAAGCCACCAGGCACCAACCCACTGGGGATCCTTCGGGGTGATGGTTACATGGTCTGAAAGACAAAGGTTGGCTAAGCAGCATGTACAAGTCCAGCCCAGGTGTGGAAGTTAGTTACTTTAAAAGAAAAATCAAATCCTACCATCAGCTCTGTCACATCATAAAATACCTAGCAATTTATATGATATTTTTTTCTAATATGAACATTATAATTATCTTGCTCCTTGAAAGGAGGAGTGTGTTTCTGAAGCATGAGGCTTCCTTCTTTCATTCTTTTGGTTAAGAGTATAGGGTCTAAATCGGGGAAGGGGTCTTATTATTTTCAAATTGTGCTTTGGGGGTCTGCAGCGAGACTCTTGGCAGCAGGAGAGCAATAAGTGAAGGAGAATTAGGAGGGTTCAGAACCTCATGTGCCAGCTACTCCATATCAGCACCACGTTCCTTTGATTTACGTATGGAATAGCTGCCTGATTTTTCTTGAAGAAAAAATTATGCCATGCACCCTCAGGCCCAAATCTAGACTATACCTCTTATTACACAGATGGCAAGTTTAAGACTCATTGAGTTTAAATCAACAGAATGCTATTTATTAAATGATGGTTAATAACATTTCAAAGCTATTCTGGGTCTGAAGCAAGATTTGTATATGCAAATAAAACTTCAATCTTATGCATCATAAAAATTTTACTTTGCATAGCATTTCTCATAGAACCAAAAAGTAAATATTAGAAGTTTTGAATCAAACTAAGTGGGGTCTTTTTTGGTCGAAGAACCTATAAAATGTTATCACTATACCTCCATTACTCTGAAAAGGACAACTAAATAAACCCATGTCTTTTGACAAATAGGCTCTGTTGCCACTACATTATATTTAGTAAATGTTATTGATGGTTTATCACTGAATACTAATTGCTACCCCTTAGCAATTTTCCTCTGTATCCCTCATCACACCTATTCTTCCTCCTCTGTATGAATATTCACAACTGGATTTTAAACTTCATTAAGACTAAGAATTTTAAAACAAGACTAAGAATTCAAAGTGTTGTATTCATTGCTATAGAATAATAACAAGATAGAGGAAATGTAAAATCATATTTGGATAAATAAATGAATAAACAATATTTGGTGACATGTTTTGCAATTTATTTAACTTAAAAAGTACAAGAATTTTGTACTTTATTTTAATACATGACTTCAATATGCAATTCCAGATTTTTTTCCCTAGTGATACGTTTTCTTGTTTCAAACTACTTTTTGGACTTATTTTTTTAAAACGACAGGTAGATATCATCTATTTCTTGAGGGTAAATCTCATAGGGATGGAAACCAAGGAGTAGCTATGGGAAGGTAAGTCCCCCTGCTGGCTTCCTATATGAGCAAACTTCTGGAAGGAAAGCCAGTCTTGTTATGATGTTTGTTCAGTAAGAAAAGAGAGAAAAAAAAATTGGTTGCTAGAGACTTTCAGTCATGGGTGTTTCTGGCAAGTGCACTAATATATTATCAATCCATTTAATTGTAATAAATGTTGATACACCTGACACCAACAACAGCCAACAAGGAACCAAGGTGTCCCGTCTTAACTACGTTGGAATGCAATTGAACTGCCAAAGCAGAATGCATCTGTTATCTGAATAATAAACCAGGGAACCAGGGGGCGTCCCATTCTAATCATCACTCATTATTCTTATTCTACGTACTAATACATGTGATGACCATATTAATATATTTATATGGATTATTTTCATTTTAGGAAAAATTACCAACTTGTCATTTTATTAAAAAAAAGGCAATTTGATATTTTCCACACTGGCCCCACTAAAAATGTTATAATAACTAAGATAAAGAAATAAGTAAAAATAAACCCCCTTACCTAGATTTACAAAGCCAATGTCAACATATAGTTTGGCACATAATGAGCCTAACAGGAAGCCAAAGATTGGTCCTATAATTGCAACCGTCTGCACACACCCTGTACCAGAAAAGAAAAAAAGAAAGAAGAAAGAAAAAAAGAAGGGAAAAGAAAACAAGAAAAATACTGCTATTTTTTTGCTTTGGTAAATTAATAAAATTTTAAACAAGAAATGTGAATTAGATCTAGTTAGTGATAAATTTTTTAATATCTCATTTGCATGTGTTTGATTCATCAATTTTTCAACTGTACTGAATTAGAAAATAAATACTTCTCTGCTTTTGGAGAAGAATTAATTTTTTAATTAATTATTTACTTTTATTGGTGCATTATAATTATACATAATAGTGAATTTCATTATGCTATATTCAAATACACACATAACATAAATGAACACTACTAATGCATTAACAATCCCTTAGTTAGAAAATAACACCAAGACTCTGAAGAATTTAATTTCTTAAAATGGGCAAACTTTAGCTCCCAGATGGATTGTCCTCTGCTAAAATTTTGAATTATTCACAATTTGATAATCTTTCAAAAATATCTACAGTCATTTAAGCATAACATAAGTCTTGAAATTAAAATCTATTTCTTCCACCTTAGTGAGAAAGTACATCCATTAACTATGAGGTTCTGCAGTACCCATATAGAATGCTAGATGCAGCTGGCAAAGGAACTAGATCTTAGAGCAGGGAAAGTGCTCTCTGGAATGCTCCTTACCAGCAAGGGTGGCCTTAGCAGGTGAGTAGAACAGATTACCTAAAGAACAGACTTTGGTTTCCAGTAAGCAGAAAGGTAGCTCATCTCTGCAAAATATCTCCCATCTGCCTTTCATTTCACTGCAGAGTTTAAAAACACACATAATCCTGGGAGATTAAATTACCTGGAGGGGAAATGAGCAATTACCAGGTCCTTTTTAGAATAGCATAGGGCAAAGAGAGAGCAGGCTCTGAAGAGAAGGGAGGACACCCAGGCAACTGCTTGCTTCTCTTGGCTGCAAGCTTCCAGAGTCCCCTAGTAACTGCCTAGCACACATACCATGGACCTTCTCCTCTGTTCTAATTCCTGATTTACACTGTAGTTTTCCATTAGCGCAAAAGCCCTGATCTTAAATATAACCCGCTGGGCTACAAGCAAAGTATCCTGGAGTTCTGCAGTGTCTAGAGTAAGCCTATATGGTGCACCTGCTCAGCTCCCTTCAATCTTGCCCTCTGTTCCTAAATGCTAGGCCTTCAAAAGATCAGAACTCCAAGAAATAAGGACCAATGTGAGAAATAGAACAAGTCTTAGTCATCCCTGTATCTCTAGTTTCTAACTTAATTCCAGGATATGAGGCATCCAATAAACGTGGCTTAGATGCATCTGATCTTGAAAGTTAGCCTTTGCTATTTTATTTTGTTATTTTGTGTGTGTGTGTGTGATTTTAGTTGCTGGCCTTATCCAAAGTCTGGGTAGCCTTGGGCCTTGCTCTTCTCCTTTACATTTTCCTTTGTCCATTCTTACCTGCTGCTGAGACCCCAGAATTCCTTGTTTCCTATTCTTCATAGGAATAGATGATGCTTTAAATAATAAAGACTCAGAATGGAATAGCAGCTTCTAGGAATGTGGATATATTTTTTAAAAACATTATAACACCTAATATCCTTAACAACTTATCTTACTGAAAGCAATCTATGAAATCTGAAGGCCGTCGAAATATTTTTGTGTCGTATATCATTGCAGATGGACTCACAGCTATTTGTGTTTAATCTGGCATTCTTCCTCTAATGCAGTAGGTCCTTTTAATTTACAAGGTTATCATCTTGATGCAGTGTGTGTATAAGAAGTGGGAAAGTGAAGCATAAAACCTGCCACACCCAATTTAGCGTGGACTGGGCGGAGCAGACCAGGCACCCTGCTTCCCTAGGTGACAGAGGTGAGCATTACCAATATAGAAAGCAGCATTGTCTTCAGTGGCAAAGTCGTCCAGATAGGCAATACCCAGAGGCTGGATGGGAGTTTCTCCTAATCCACGCAGCAGATTTCCCAGGAACACATAAACCCACATGGAGGAGCTGGCATCCCCTTCACATTCTTGAAAGAAAAGCAAACGAGAGAATTAAAACTGGATCACTATCAAAGTTAAATATTTATTCTGCTTTCTACGATTTGTTCTAAAATTAAATAAAAATGCAAGTCTCAATTTTATAGGAGTTTGAATAAGCTTAGAAAATGTTTTGCCATTTCAATTAAATCCCCCAGAGACCTGACCAAGGAATTCTATTTTTACTCCTTCCGTTCCCTTTACTTCTTATTTTCTTTCTTTATTTCATGCCTACATTGAGTTATTTAAATTCCTACACTTTAATAACACACAATATCCTATTTGAGGCTAAACAAATTTTGAAGACTTTTTCAGCTTAATTTTTAGATTTTTCTATTTTTTTTTAGCAGAAATCACAATTAATTGTATTGTTGATTGAGTTTTATCTGAAATTCAAAATTTTACATGATCTATATTGCAGCACTGGGCCAAATTGCCTATAATTACATTTGTTTGTTAGTGATTAACCAATTTTAAGTCTCTGGAAACAAGCTTATAAAAATTATAAACTCTAGTGAGGTGCAATGGTGCATGCCTATAATCCCAGCAACTTGGCAGGCTGAGGAAGGAGGATCAAAAGTTCAAAGCCAGCCTCAGCAACTTAATGAGGCCCTAATCAACTTAACTAGATCTTGTCTCAAAATTTTTTAAAAAATATGTATATTTTTTCAAAGACTTATGTTAAGTGGTTAAGTACCCCTGTGTTCAATCCCCAGTACCCCACTCCCCATAAAACGCAAACCCTGTATGTTTTAGAAGTAAAAGCATTCCAACAAAAAGAATGTTTTTCATAGGATTTTTATAGTAAATTAAAAGCTAACAATTTTTAGATACTTCAAGTCACATCATAATAAGACCATGTGAGGTAGGATAATCATCTCTTTATCATAAATGAAATAGAATTTTGAACAGTTTAGCTATTTAATAACACTGATAACATTAACTGCTTCCGGTCATCCCCACATCTGAATGGTCTCTCTCCGCCATGGGCTGGGCTAAGTGTTTTGCAGGCAGTTTTATTTTCTGTTTTTGAGAGAGAGATAGAGTGAGAGAAAATTGACTTTATTTAGTTTTTCATCTGACATTTGACTTTTGTTGCTCTGACACTTAGTTGTGTACATGGTGCTGGGGTTTGAACCCAGGTCCTCACACATACCAGGTAAACTCGGTACTGTGATACTGCTGAGCCACCCCTCCAGCCCCTGTAGGCATTTTTTTTTTAAGAGAGAGGGACAATGAGAGAAATATTGCCACACTGGCAATATTTCAAGTACCCAACAGTCACTTGCAGCTTGTGGCTACTGTGTTGGACAGCACAGAGAGCACAGGGACATTTCCACGCGTGGCTCTGCTCCAGAGCATCCTGGGGAAAACACAGGTGAGCTGAGCCATCAGCACATGCTGAGTCCTGTGCAGGAGCCTCTTAACCCGCATTTCCCCTCACTATTGTGTTTGGTGTGAGCCTTGTTTCCACTACGTCTATGGTAAAGAGTTTAAGGGCCTGGAATCTCAGCTGCAGAAAAGAGTTCTGTCCCTACCTGATGACTTTTCCCTTTACATTAAAAATATTTTAATTCCTGGATTCTAAATTTGACGTTTTCTATTTTTTTCCATCAAAATCTCACACGTTTCCCAAATCATTGCCTTGTCATTTATATCATGTCTCTTTCCTGATTGTCCAAAGCAAAGTAACAGCTGTCTCTTCACTGACTGCACTGAGCGGAGGGAGCTCCACTCTTCAGTCGGCTCCCAGCCTTCTTGTGTGGACTCAGATGAACTAATCACTATTGTTACATAAACAAGTCCCCACTCTCATCCATTCGCTTGAAAAGGTCCCAATGTGTCTGTCACCATCTTTCACATGATTCTTTCCTAGAATTCCTTCTTTTTGGATGGCAGGAGAGGGTCAAGTTTTTACATTTTATATCCACTCTTCCTTCCCTCATCCATATTTCTTTTAGTATTTTGGTCCTTGTTTTTATTGGAATAGCCAGACTTTCAGTGTGTATTGCCCAGGGCAAAGGCATCTTAACAGAAAGTATTAAGGAGGATAATAGGGGAACAAAGAGGCTTTAAGGAACAGATAAAAGATTTGATATAAAAGAAGGCTTCCACACTGGCTGTATAGAAACTGATTCCCCAGGTTAGAAGGGAGCGAGCTGGGGTGGGGTGGAAAGCAAGGCGTGTGGGGCACAGAGATGCTGAAGGGAGAGCGGGGATTCTCTGGGAGGAAGGAAAGCCTGTGCTGGCCTGGGGATATAGTTCAGTGGTAGAGCGCTTGCCTCACATGCATGAGGCCCTGGGGTTTGATCCCCATGACCACAGAAAAATAAATAAAGGAAAACCTGTCCCAACCTGGCTGTGTAGAGCCCAGACATAAAGCAGCTGCACAGGGTGCTCACCATCCCTGTTTTTGGCTCCTCACTGGGCTTCCAATGTCCAAAGTGACACAGAAGAGACGACCCCCTATTCCCAAGGGTGGCTCAGATGTAGCAGCTGAGCAGGATGCTAGACATTTTAACAAAATTCCCTGCACCCCAGTTCATGGACAAGGCAGAATATCTCCCTGTATCCAAGACGGTCGCCACTGCGCCAGAGAGAACAGGAGGCATGAACACAGGAGGACCCCACGGAGATCCCTTATACGACCAAACACTGTGACCAGAGGGGTTTTAGATATCTAAACTGAAAGAGGACTGAGAACACCAAGAGTCCCCCTGCTGCAACTGCACCCCTATTTTATAAGCTCTCTAGAATACAAGTAGCCCCTGGGAGAAAGGATGCAGGTTTTAGGGACAAAGTAAGACTAAGGTTTTGCCATTCTGATGAAAAGGGGCTGAACAGGAAATTAAATGTATTTATGAAGAAAAACTGTCTTTCTTTTACTCTGAGCAACTGACTGAGACAAGTATGTATGGGCTACAGTAGTTCTACCCAGCTTACCAGGACCACCTTATTTAGAACCACTGGAAGATTTTCTCAGTTACCAGCAACCAAACTTCCTTCCCATAAGATTTGATAATCTGTATATTTTCTTATGATCTCATTATATACTGCTTTATATCCTGGCATTTTTATAGCACTACAATATCTCAATTTAAGTAATAAATATTTGGAGAGAAAAATAATAATAAATTTTACTACTTAAATCAGATTTTTTTTGGTCCATACTAAATCATATATAAAGGCTAAAGTAAAAAAAAAATGATAATAATCTTACCATCACTTATTTTGGTTTGGGATTTTTCCATAACTGAGGTTGGTAATTGGCTGCTTGACTCTAAGAGACATGGAGAGATGCTGAGAGTTGAATTGGAGAAAGGAGAAGACTTCTCATATCGGTACCTGTATAAAAAGAATGTTTCCTTCATGATAGACTCTTTAACACCATGTTAATGTATAGTAGCTTTCTAAATGGCCTTATTTCCAAGCCTGCCCCACTACAGTCAATTTTTCAAGCAGTGATCAGTAGTCAGTATGAGTCTTTAAAAAGTAATCCCAGTGACTGGGGAAGCTGAGGCAGGAGGATCACAAGTTCAAAGTCAGCCTCAGCAACTTAACAAGTCTGTAAGGACTTAGTAAGACACTGTCTCAAAATAAAAAATAAATAGGGCTTGGAATGTGGCTTAGTTGAAGAGCACCCCTGAGTTCAATCCCTAGTACCAACCAATTAAAAAACTAAAAAAAAAAAAAAAATTGAAAATTAAAAATGTAAGTCAGATCATCTCACTCTCCAGTGGCTTCCCATCTCCTTCAGAAGGGAGGCTCAAGTCCTTCATTTGCCCCTGACCTTACTACCCACAGGATGGTCTGTAGGCCAGCAGGGTCAGGGGAATCTCAGCCCTAATGCCAGTTACTGAATAATAATCTGCACTTTAGTGAGAGCCTTAGGCGGTTCAAATACTCATCAATGTTTGAGAAACTACACGTATCCTTCCATTCCCATTCACTTCTCAGATTGCATATTCCTGTATTCCCCTGCCTTTCCACCTGAGTCACAGGGGCCTCTGCACAGTCCATCCACTCCACACTCCCTCCTGTGGCAGGAACACCTAATTCCCTGATCACTCAGGCTGGAAGACTTCTTCCCTGGTGCTATGGTTTAAACATTAGGTGTCCCCCAAAAGTTCAAGTGTGAAATGATGCAAGAGAGTTCAGAGGTGGAATGATTGGGTTAGGAGTTGCTCTCCTGATAGGGATTAACTGGGTGGGAGCTGTGGGTGTGGCTGGAGGAGGTGGGTGTGCCTTTTGGGTGTATGTTATCCTTGTTGAGCTTCCTTAGCTCTCTCTCTGCTTGTTGGCATGTGCTGACCTGCTTTCCTCCACCACACTCTTCTGCCATGATGTTCTGCTACACCTTGAGTCTAAGCAAAAAACCAACAATCTATGAACTGAGAACTGTGTAACCATGAGCCCCAAATAAAGTTTCCTCCTCCACAATTGTTCTTGTCACCTTTATTGGTCACAACAGTGAATACGTTGACTGAAACACCCAGGTGCCTATGTGGTACCCTCACCCTTCATCTTTTTGGGTCTTCCTCAAATGCCACCATCTCTGTGATCTGTTCCTTGGACACTCTACTGTCAATTGCAAACCCCACCCCAGCCTATCCTTCACTAGGTTATTTTTCTCTGTAGTTCTTAACATTATTGGACATAGTACGTCACTATTTATTTATTTGTTATTTTTTTGTCTTTTTCTGTCTCTTCCTCATAAGATCCATGAGGACAGAGATAATTTTTCATTGTCACATCTCCATTGCCTTTACAATGATCTGTAAGGATTTGTTAAATTCGTGAGATGGATGAACTAACACATAAAACTAAACTGAGTCTGTTGTGGTTGACCCTTACTCATTGGTAGGCATGATTAGTAGGTTTTATTAGACCTCAAATGTATTTCTTCTAGGCAGACAGTCTTTTTAGAGAACAAGAAATCACTCTTTGAATAAGTACCCAATTAGCTACCAATCCTGTGAAAAGCTGAAAGAAGTTATCATAATAATCCTGAGTGGACAGCAAGCCACAAGGGAAGGGATTATGTATATTTTTATTTTGTTTCCTCCCTGAAATAACCCATTACCTGGCATAGTATCTGGCAAATGGCAAATACTAAATAATGAATAAACAAATGTATCCTCTGATTTATAAACGATGGTGACTAAGAATCTAAGTCTTTGTCCTGATGGCATTCTTTTTTTGTCAGCACTAGCCTGACTGTCCCACCTCCTACATACACCTCTCCCTCTGGTTTTCTTGCACTGCTATCCTATATTTGTAATAAACTGAAGTGAAAAAAATTCATCTGAACGCAGCACCTTTAAGATAAGACCATTGCTGATTACTGGTTGAAACAAGGTGCCTTAATTAGCTAAGGATGATTATTAACAATATACAATAATGACATGGCTACTGCTTGAGTCAGGAATCTTGATTGGCATTTTACCTGTCATCTTACTTAAGGTTTACAACAACTGAAGAGCTACTTTTTGTTTTTAAGATCCAGAATCTGAGGTCAAGAAATGTTAAGTAATGTGATACAGAGTTTATTATTTATGATATTCATTCATGACTCATTTGACACCCACTTGATGTTTATTCCATATGTTAATTTCTTTTTATTTATATATCTTGCCTCCTTACCTAAATGAAAGCATTTGACTCAAAATATATTAATAAAAATTTTTCTTTAGTTGTGTTGATTTCATTGTCAACAATTTTTATAGATTATCATCACTAGCAGAGTTATAAGATTGTTCTGAATCTTGTCCAAAGAGGATATAATATAAGACGTAAAACTATATGGTATAAATTCATATTTAAAAAACTAAGTGTAAAAGGGAGAAATGCAGTTGCTGGGGAAATCTGGGGAGATGATTGCTTTAGACTTACTGCTCCATGAAGAACTGAGGTACTGCAATGAGCAATGTTCCGACTCCCATGATTAGGCACCCCACTCCAATTATTTTTGGCCTGTGAAGTTTGGCTCCAAAGTAGCTAACGAAAGTTATAACCAAGAGATTCCCTTTGGGGAAAAGAACAAAGCATTCGCAAGTTAGAGATAGCAGACAATCGTCAGCAAGGTGGAGTGAATGAATGGACACAGCAGGGTCAGCAAAGCCTTGAGTCAACCCTCTCCCCACCAGGTCCCCATCATTGACCTTGCTTGCCTTTAATAGGACTGCTGGAATTCTCTTCATATTCATCACTTCAATCACCTCTCCTTTTGAGATTTTTTTTTTAAGAGAGAGGGACAGTGAAAGAGAGAGAGAGAGAAAAAGAAACAATTTTTATTTAGTTTTCCACGTGGCTTTCGTTGCTTCGAAACTCTGTTGTGTAGGTGGTGCTGGGGTTCGAACTCCTGTACTCCCGCAGGCTGGGTAAGCACCGTAACTGCCAAGCCACCCCTCCAGCCCCTTTTGTGAAAATATGTAACTACCATCCCTTCCACCTTGTTTCACTCAAGTTACTTCTTTGTCTTTTTAAATAATTTTAGCAGTAAATTAAACTGTAGAAGGCTTTCTTTAGTTGTTCTCTTAAATATTCCTTAGTGATTTTGAAGTAAACTTTATTGCGGCTTCTTCATTTGAGTTTTCTATTAGAACTTCCATTAGTTTCCCAATTGCTCTTAAAATGTATACTATATATTCTCTCTCTAGCTGATCTCCACTATAGAAAAATGGACACGACTGTATCTCACTTTAAATTAAATCAAATCATGAAACCCATATTCACACAAATGATACCTTATCATTTGTTTATATACTTTTTAAAGATATAAAGATAAAACTCAAAACAGAAATAAAAAATAGTCCACAGAGACAATTTTGGTATATATTAATCATATTGATCTTAATGTGCATCTGTAACAAAATCTCCATAACATATGTCATCTCTCCCTTTTTAAAAATAATTAAAAATCTGGAGTTTTGTTTTTATTTTGTTCAAGAGAGAAAGAGGGACAGTGAGAGCAAGAGAGAATTAATTTTACTTAGTTTTTCACGTGGCTTTCCTTGCTCTGACACTTGGTTGTGTGCATGGTGCTGGGGTTGAACATCTCCACACGCATCCTCATGCATGCCAGGCAAGCACTGTAACCATGTAACCACCAAGCCACTGCCCCAGTCCCCACATCTGTGTTTTTTCAAGGTAAGAATTAAGGCTTTCTGAAATGTCTCCAGTGAAGCATGCGCTAAGTTACTTTGTAATTGATTATGGGGTCAGCATGAATAAACATGCTTCAGGGAAGATTTCTCAAGCTTCGCTGTGTATGGCAATTACAGAGAGGGGGTGGTGAAGGACTTGGAACTTGTTTAAAACGTACGTTCCTAGCAGATCTAAATAGTCTCTGATTCCCTGGAACCAAGGGTAAGCCTAGAAATCTGCATTTCTAAAACAAGCTGAAGAGCGTTGACACACAGTCCTGCAACGTAGTTTGATAAATGTGGTTTAGGGTCTTACATTTTTAAGCAGTTTTAAGGTCTTTGCTGTTTTCATTTGGGATATTTAGTTTTTAAGAACTGCAAAGCTAGATAGAGTGAGAAATTAACAGTTCCCTAGCAATTGGTGATGGTGACTGATCTTGCTTTCAAGTTCTCCTTGGTGGTTCTGATTTTCCAGCAAGAATGTGTCTCTTCACATCTGTAAGCAGTCATATAACTGACTACTCTTTAGTCACATTGGCAGTTTTAGTCGATTGGAAAAAGATCAGAAACCTTTATAACCTTGAGAAAAATAATAGTGATAGAAAAGCAGTTTAAACAGTGGCTCTATGCATTCTGGCTCCAGGAAGAATTAAGTTCTTTATAAAAAATGGTCATTTTTTTAAAGTTAAACATGAGATTTCCCATTTGGCATTTAAGAATTTAGTAGAAGACATTTTGTATCACATTATATCATCATTATGATGATGACTATGTATTTCTTAACGCCCACAGTAAATAAACCAAAGTAAAGTGAAAGCTGACTTTCAGTGGATGGCCAACCCCCTCCCACCAGAGCTGTCCTGCACCCACACTTCACAGTGAAGGACTCATCCACAGGCTGCTTCTGCGTTACACCGATGGCCATGCCACATACAAGATGGTGCCAGTTAGTACATAGAAGTTTTTGCTTCCTTTAGTACCCTTTACCTTTTCTGAGATCTCAAGATACACTTAGAAAATAAATAATGAATGATCTTTATAAAAAAAAAACTAAATTAGGTATCAAAGGTCTTCCACATGTACCATCATTTGCCTCTGAAAAAGACAAATCTGGAGAATTTTACAAACTTGCTATTTTAAACTTTAACAGATTCTCCCTCATTCTCCCTCTCTCTGCACACACATTCAAAATTTCAAATAGCAGAAAAGGAAGAAAGTTACTCAAGTCATCTCATAAAATGTTTGAAACCAAAACTGGACAGGGCAATTAAAAAAAAAGACAATTAAAGCTCAAGTTTAATTGTGAAGATAAATGTAAATATCTCAAGCAAAAAGTATTGGCAAACTGAACAATGTGTAAAAATTAACACATCCTGACCAAGTATGGTTTATTCCAGAAGTGTGTAAGACCAAATAAGAAAGATCTATTAATTAAATCCTTATTCATCCATAGGATTTCATGTTTACATAATAAATGTAATAAAAGCACTCAATGCAATTAACCACCTATTTATGACATGAAAAGAACAAGTGAGCAAATCAATTTTTAAAGTGTATCCATAAAAACCATCCAACAAGTATATTTAAAATAAGAGAAGGGCGTCCATAATCATTGCTTCTATTCTACATAGTCCTGGGGCCAATGCAATAAGGCAAGACAAGAAAATGACAGAATTAGGAATTAGAAAGAAAGATAAATGAAAGTGTCTTCTGTTACAGACAATGTGATTGTCTACTCAGAAAATACTAAAGCTTTTTCTATGATCAATCAGTTAAAATTAACAAAGGTCAACAACCTTGCTGTACATAGTTAACATTTTGAAATCAATATTGTAATATTGAAATCCTATTTGATTGAGTTATTGAATTTAAAAATGTAATAAAACTCCTTCTCATAACAGCAACAACATTTTTCAATAGATATGAATAAATCCAACAAAAGATGAGTAATGTATTTATGGAAAAAATTACAAAGAAAAATTGAGCACTATTGAAAAAAAGGCCTAGCTAAAAATGGAGAGCTAGTCCACATTCACAGATGGGAGACCTGTTGCCAGACAGCAGACAATGCCGCTACCAGATCTGACCTATAATTTCTGTGTGATGTCAACAAACCCAATTAGAATGTTTCAGGAAATTTATCATGTATATATCAGAAAAACTGAAAGGCAAAGTTATTTCCTATGTGATAAAGCTAATTATAAAACTATTATCATTAAGACTGTTATTGAATCAAGGATTAAAAGACTTAACAAATAAATTCACAAAGAACTGTTAAGTTAATAAATGATAAAAAAGGACATTACAAATAATTGGACCAAGTATATATACAGTTAATGGTGATTGGAAAATTGATTATAATAAAATAGATATCTATATCTCACTATATAAAATCTATTTCAAGTTTATTAAAATTAAAACATGAAAAAAACAAATCTTTAAAATTTTTATTTTATATTTTGATAGAACGCATTCTGACCAACCTAGCTAAAAGTCTGCCAAAGATAAATGGATAAAGAAAATATAATGTATATCTTTATATACATTATAAAAATAATATATATAAAGAATGGAATGCTATTCAGTCAAAAAGCAAAAATTTTAAGTGCTTAATGTATATAGAGAATAATTTGAAATAAAGAATGTCTGCAAATATTAAGAAGTCATGATATAGAAAACTTTTAATTTTCTTGGTGATTGTCTCATTTTGAGAAAAAACCTTTGTTGTGAAAAATATACTTCATTTGGGAAGAACTTGAGTGAACATTAGATGGTGATGTCAGGAGATGTCCAAGAATAAAGGACATTGTTGTACAAAATGGAATAAATGAGAGTTGGAGTTTGAGGATGGTAATGGGTCCAGAATTCTGGAAGGAAGGAAGGAATATGGAAAAGGCAAGAGAAGCAAATTAGGATTATGGTCAGGAGACTTGTCTGGAAATCTATGGACTGAAAATAGCTAGAACAAACCTGTGATATTTGGGATAAAGTTTTATTATGGAAATAATGAACCTTTAAGTCATTTTAAAGTATGTAAGCCAATAGCTAATTTTTATTATTTTTTTTCAGGGCTGAGGACCGAACTCTGGGCCTTGCGCATGCTAGGCAAGCGCTCTGCCACTGAGCTAAATCCCCAACCCCTAATTTTTATTCTTAAAATACTTTGGAAGAATTAATAAGAATTTGGAATTTGCTTTTCTATAAAGATACTTCTTATATACTTATAACCCAAGATATCAATCAGTTTCTCACCCTTTCCTTTAGGAAAGTCTTTCAATTTGACTAGAAACTCAAAATTGAATGAGCCATACAATAATGAATGCTTAGGGTAGGACATTTATTGCTAGGTGCTCTGAGAGAGCAAATTGCTTTTACTGTAGCATAAAGTTATGGTAAATCCTGTCCCAACAATATTTTATAGGTCAGATGGCAGCGGACAACATAATGGAGAGGAAGTCATCTATCTGTAAGAAGTCCTTGGGCTTGAAAGTCAAGTCAGGCATCTGCAATACCTACCGATTTCAAAACTACCGTCGATTACGCCAACCAGTGAGGAAGGGATATCAAACCTCCTCTCTATCTGAGTGATGGTGCTCTTCAGATAGCCTTCTGCCAACGCCTTGGCAAAATAAACAAAAGACAAGGCACCCAAGAACACCTGGAAAATAAGACAGGTCACAGTCTCCGTCTTGACACAGCTTGGAGACTTACTAAGTAAGCAGATGCACAAAAACACAAACTAAGAAGAACACACAGTATCAAGTTTGCTATTGAAGATTCAAGTTAACCTTTGTTATAGGCTTCATTCAACCTCAAACTCATGCACACTTCAAACTATAAATTCAAGTTTTCTAAGAATTTGAAATGTATGATGATTTTCATTCAAAATATATGCTGAATATAATTTTTTCCTTTCTTTCCCACTTCTCCAAAAGGCATTTATAGGAGACTAACTTTGAAAAGACGATCAGTGTACACTGAGGGAAAGAGAAAAAGGAGTCATTAATGGGTAAGAAAAGAAATGAAAACCATAAATGAAACAGATGAAATTTTGTCACAAGTATAGCACTTGAAATTGAATACTTCACAGTGATTGTGTACACACCAGTAGTTAAACAGTAGACTAAAAAAAAAAATGGAACTAATAGTACTTGTGTTTAAGTTCATGGTTGTAAAATTCTCACTCAATTTCTTTCTTAATGGCATCTGGTTTATGTATTTTGCTAGACATGGATGTGTGTTGCTGCTTCCATCTGCATTTAGGTAGCATTTATGTGGGAAAAAAAAGTATTTGCCTAGTGATCATTTGGTATGAAGAAAAGAGATTTGGCTGGGCATGGTAGCACATGCCTATACTTCCAGTGACTCAGGAGGCTGAGGCAGGAGGATCTAGTTGGAGGACAACCTCAGCAATTTATAGAGGCCCTAAGCAATTTAGGAAGACCCTGTCTCAAAAATAAAAAATAAAAAGGGCTGGGGATATTGCTCAGTGGGTAAGTGCGCCTGGGTTTAATCTCCAGTACTGGAAAAATAATAATAATAAAGAGAGAAAGAGAATTGAGTCATACAGAGTACTATTTAAAAAGCTTCTCTGTCCCCTCCTACATAACAACGAAAGCCAAAATTTTCTTTTATAAAAATGGAAAAAATACAGATGTTTCATAAATTAGATATTATACCAGTGCTTACTTAATACAATATTTGGTACATGGTAAAAGTTTAATACATATTAGTTTCTATTATTTCTCCCCTTTCTATTTAGGAGGTGCATTCAAATGAGGCCAAGAAAGTGATTTAACCTAATAGTTAGGAAAAGATTGCTTCTACTGCCAGGCAAGGTGTGGTTTATTAAATTGCATATCAGATCACACTTCAAAAAGGAAAGTAATTTTTACTTCTAACTTCATTATACAAAGATGATTGAATAGAAAGCCAAGAGCATCAAGTGCACCCAATTCTTTGTTACTCTACCTTTACTTCAC
>PVKS010024650.1:0-30804 GCA_004027875.1 Aplodontia rufa | reverse complement strand
AAGTGTGGATTATGTCATATACTTCTCTTCAGTGTTGTGCAGTGAATTTCATCTAATTATTTAGGCATTTTTTTTTAAGAAAGAAAGAGAATGAAAGATAGAGATAAAGACAAAATAAATTTTATTTACTTTTTCATCTGGTTTTTAGTTTTCCCATCACTTAGTTGTATTGCTGGGTTTTGAACCCAGATCCTTGTACATGCCAGGGAAGTACACTGTTAAGCCACCGCTCCAGCTCCTCATTTAGACATTTTATAGTCTCACATCAGCACAAAAATGGTGACTAAAGAACAATATTTTGATAGCAATAATGTTTATAACAGTATATAGTAATTGTTTTATTTTTATTTCTCATTGTTGTTAATCTTTTACTGTACCTAATTCATAAGTTAAACTTTATTTTGTAAGTATGTATGTATAGGACATACTGTGATTTCAAGCATCTACTGGGGGCCTTAGAATGTATACTCCTGTGGATAAGTGGGCAATACTGTACCTTAAGAAATATGTATGTTATCTTGATTTGTTTAAAGTAAAATCGGTGCTTACATAATAACTATTCTGTTATTACATATTAAATAACAAATTAAAGACCCAAAGTGGTCCCAAAGTGAACAAACCTACCTGGTGATTAATAACTGTTCAATGTTCAGTTTAAAAGTAGCCAGTGTTGTCAGATGTGGTGGCTCAAGTCTATTAACCCAGCCACTTAGGATGCTGAAGCAGAAGGATCACAAGTTCAAAGCCAGTCTCAACAACTTAGCAAGGCCCTGAGCAACTTCATGAGACCCTATCCTAAAATAAAATATAAGTAGGATTGGGGATGGGGCTCAGTGGTTAAGTGCCGGTGGGTTCAATCCCCACTATAAATAAATAAATAAATGTAAACAGTGTGAATCATAAAATTCTGAAAACAAAGGATAGCCTTTCCAAATGTGGCAAATGCAGAAAACTGAAGCAATAGTTGCCATGGCTACTATGAACTCTTAAAAGTCTTAAAAGTCTGTGTCTTCAATACTTAAAAAAGTTCCAACAACAAAGATGGAATGAATCAACACTTGAGTTATGCTATTATCTTCTTTGCAATTCAAAGTGCTCACACATTTTCCAAAGACATATTCTTCTAGTGCTTTTTCTCTGGAGTTTGAAGCTATAAAACAAAAGATCTAGAACCCAGCTCCTCTCTCTTCCAGCAGGTGAAATCTACAAGAGAGATCTCACCTTCCAGAGTGGCATCATACTGGTCATCTATGGCACTTCTGACCTTGTTTACAAAGCAACCAGAAACAGAGTTTTTTATTCCCAGGCTTTTAATTTCATAATATAACAAGTATATCTTAAAATTGTAAAGATAATAAAGAAGTATAAAATGCTATACATTTATTTCATTTATCTTTCATATCTTCCTAAGAAATATAGTTAGTGTAATTAGTATGCTAGTGCCATTTTTATTTAGAAAACTGTAACTGAAGCAAATGTTTGGCATTATCTATAACCCAATTAAAGATGAGGGTATTTATGTATGTATTTATATTTCTCTTTGATGACTGATCATGTACGTAATTTCAATGAATTTTTAAGTGAATGATAGTAGAAATTATATCCATTAATTTTATTAGTTATACAAATTCAGACTAAGAAGAAAGCTCAACAATCAAATAGAACATGATTTGAAAACAATTAAATCTACATATATTTTATACATATTGGGACATTCATGCATCGTATGATGAAAAGGGACATGTATGTCCATTACATGTTACCAATTATATTTGTAACACATTTTTTATCATAAGAAAATGATAAGTGTATTAGCAGGAAAAAAGCAGATTTTACCAGCAAATGAGATGTTAATTCTAGATTTTTTCATAGATGTCATTTACTAAGTTGTCATTTATTAAGTTGCCTTCTCTTCCTACTTTCCTTATTTTGTGCTACCCCAAAATGAATGCTGAACTTTATCAAATTATTCTTCATCAGTAGAATAGACACTATCATCTATCTCTTCACATATCTATGTGTCTGTCATCTATCATTAAGTCTATCTTACATATGCAATAAACATACCTGCTTCTGATTATCAATTTATATTGTTGGGTTACATTTGCTATATAGTTTGGTACAAATTTTGTAGCTAAGTTTTTGAAGAATATTGTTCATTTTTCTTTTTAAAGAAAATGTATTATTTAGAGTGTTAATCAAAGTATTGTTGACCTAGCACAATGTGGTGGATAACAATATGCTCCACAAATAGCACTACTCCTTATTATCACCTTTTTTAGCAGAAGGGAATGGAAATTGCTTTTATGCTTTTCTTCCCCTTGTATTTTTTTTTCATTCTTGAAGTTGCAACTGAATTTGTAATATAAATATATATATATATATATAAAATACATGCTGTAAGTTTTTATTGCTTAAGTCAAAATACAAAAATATTGACCTGTTGTAGTTCTGTGTTCAGTTTGCAATTTATTTTAATTTTATTTTGAAGTACTTCTTTACTTCTGTCTTATTTAGAAGTGTATTTTTTATTTTTGAAATATTTGTGGATTCCCCACATAATAGTCTGTTATAAACTTTTAATTCAATTCTACTATGTCAAGGAAACTTCCTTTGTATGATTTAATTTTTTTTAATTTATTCAGGCAATTCTTTCATTTATTTTCAAATACATTTTATTATTTTCATCAGAAGGCATTTGAAACTTACAAATTATTAAGAAGATGCCAAATTAAGAATATTCTGGTGTAAATTTTCATATATTTGAAAATGCTCAGCAATAGAAAT
The DNA here is from genome assembly GCA_004027875.1 of Aplodontia rufa. Taxonomy (NCBI): domain Eukaryota; kingdom Metazoa; phylum Chordata; class Mammalia; order Rodentia; family Aplodontiidae; genus Aplodontia; species Aplodontia rufa. The sequence goes on along the minus strand of PVKS010024650.1, from coordinate 28,017 downwards.
TTTTCAAATTATAACTTTATAGAGATTAATAGAACAAAAATCTACATACTTCTTTTTGCTAAAAGGACATGGAACACATTAATAAATCATCTTTCATTTCCTTTTTCTATAAAAATTTCCTTCCTACTGTTCTTTATTCCATAAAATATTTTTATTGTGTGAAATACTCAGTTTAAGGAAATATTAACAGACATATTTGGGATTCTGAAGGAAGTTAAATCATTTAATAAATATATTGAAACATAACTCAGTATCTGCAATGACAGAGCAAAAAAGAAAATTTCTGTGGAAAAATTGTAGTTGGTCTGACAGTCCACAAAATTTCACTTCCTATCTCAATTTCTCTTACATTTTTTAGTATATTTTATTTTTTGGACATAGTCTTACATATTGGAGGGAATCATTGTTATAAATTCAGGTAATTCTTATGAAAATAATATTTCAATAAATATATAAATGTGTGTGTATGTGTATGTATGTGTATATGTATATAAAATATTTGCAACATTTTTTCAAAATATTCTGTGCCATAAGAAATATGTTCATGTGTATGTATGTATATATATGCACATATATATATATGTACGTATATATACGTACATATATATACGTATATATATGTAGGTATGTAAATAAGCACTCTACTGCTGGGCCACCTCTCCAACATGGGATAAAGTAGTTTATAAATGTCTTTTCAAATGGACTGATAATGATATTCAAGTTTTCTGTATATTTACCAAATTTCCCTGCTTTTTCTAACATTTTTTTTAATTAGAGAATTGAAACATTTGACTGCAATAGTAGATTTGTCTTTTTTCCCTTGCATAGCTATTTTTGCTTTATGTTTTCTGAAGCTGTGCTGTTAGGTGCACAGACACTAATGAATTTTTGTGTTCTTCAACTGAACTGACTTCTGAGTCATAGTTAAATAACCTTGTTTTCTGTTAATCTTATTTGCAATAAAATCTATTTTTCCTGAGATTAATTAAGCAATTCCATCATTTTTAAAATTAATTCTATGCTAGCATAGCTTGTTTTAACTTTAAAAAAATCTTTTGTATCTTTTGTACTCAAGTTGGGGTTTTTGTTGACAAGATAGAACTTATTTTTGCTTTTCAATATCTAATCTGAATATCTATCATTTTTGTTTCAATATGAGATCATTTATACTTATTGTGATTATTGATAAAGCCAGGTTTAAATCATCTTTGTTTACCATTCATCTTGACACATTTTCATTTAATTTCTTATCTCTTATAAATTTTTAAAAGTTAAATGAGCATTTTAAATATTTTATATATTATGTTGTTAGGGAAAAACATTTTTAATTTACAGTTTACTTTAGGGTTTACAGTATGAATCTTTAATACAATCCATCAAGAATCACTGTCCTTCATGCTTGATTAAAATAGCACTAATTGGTATATTTTCATCTTTTTTTTTTGTTTTTAAGTGTGATGTTAAATTTAACCACTGTGGCTATGTTTTAAATAAGTGAAAGAATGTGATTTTTTATTTATATTCATAGGTGACTTATATGTTTACTTGTTCAGGGAAAAGAGAAGCACAACAAACTCAATTTTAAACTCAGTTTTCGGCTTTGCATTTAAGAATGTTTGGGGTTATATCCAATTCTTGTAAAGGCAAACATCTCCAGTATATTCTTCTTCAGACTTTGAATGAATATTCAGCATTAGAATTGTAGAGGGAGACTAGTTAAAACTTCCATTCTGGTGACATCCAAATTTGTCTTCTGACCTTGTAATCTTAATTATGCTAAATTCTAAATCCATGACATTTGGGACTAAAAATTCATCTACTAATATAATGGATTAATCCTTTCTCATTTATTCTCATATTGAAGGTTTTTAAAAAAACTTATTCATGTATATATATGTATATATATATACACACACACACACATATACATATACATTCTGATTAGATACCTAATATATATAATCAAAATTTTAGTTCAAGATATATTCCACAAACATTTAATCTGCTATAAAGGCATTAGGAAAGTCTTAACATATTGTTTAATTCCGAGTCTTCTTAATTTTCATGGGCAGATATAAGGAAACAAGACTCCTATTGTAATAATATTTTATATCTCTTCCAATTTTAGTTTCCTAATTGCCAAGAAATTATACATGTATTTCCATAACTAGAATTGGTCTTGCTTCATTTTAATATCCATAACTTATTCAATTCAGAGAAGTTTGTATGAGGCTTTATGAGATGGATGATGTATTTAATTTCAGTCTGAAGTAAAATTGCTTTAATAAATTCCATCCATTTTTTCAGAAATCTTCTCTTCAATCAATCTTTCATGTACACACACTTATACAATCTACATATATGTAGAGATTAATGAAATATATATGCAGCACATATGCAGTAATATGTATATCCACTGCCTACTAGATGTCCTCAATTTGTTTCAGCACAAGGAGTTTGAAATAAATATCACAATTATTTAACCTGAAATACTTGTTCTATTCATGACATAGGTATTCAAATCTCAACATAACACCAGATTACCCAATGCAGGCATAAAAACAATCATCTCTTTCTTTCCCTTCTTAACATTTATGCTTCCAGCAAATTCTACAAATCTCTAAAAGTATCTTCACAATCATTACCTATAAATATACAGTGCTCCTGAGGTTATTTTTATCATTACTACCACTACTTAAGACTCATTTTCTAATCATCATCTCATCCTTTATACTACAATCAAAATACTCCCCAGTTCTGATTTTCTATGGCATGGTAGGGTAATTATTGTTTTAAACTATCTAAGACATGTTTCAAAATAAGTGGAAGGGAACAGAAGTCTCAGCAAATAGAAATATTTAATGTTTGAGTAGATGGAAGAGCTTATTACCTCGATTTGATAATTACACATTGTATACATATATTGAATTATTATAATGTACCTCATGGAGATGTACAAATATTTTTGTATGATAATAATAATGACAGTAATAAAGAAATCCTCAAACTGAAAATTTTATTGTATTGCTTATCATTCAAATTATCTTATTTAAATAATATCACTCTGGATTGACTTTCTAGCTTTCCTCATATTCCAGAACTGTATCTTACAAATTTGTCATTTCACCTGAATCCCAGTCTTCCACTAAATTCTTGCACCTTCCTGTAGCACCATCTCCTTCAACTCTACTTTACCCATTTTTCCCATAGTGTTATATTCATTCTCAGTTTTCCCTAGAGAACTTTAATGCTTGGGTTGATTATTTTATTCAGATTTTTTTCTCTCCTAAAGACCTGGCAAGAGCAATTTTAGAGGAAAAAATTTATTTGGAGGCTCATGTTTCCAGGGATGTTAGTCCATAGAAGTCCACTCCATTTCTCGGGGCTCAAGGTGAGGCTGACCATCATGGTGGAAAAGTTTACCAGAGGGAAGCAGTTCAAGGCATCACATCCCCAAGCAGAGAGAGAAACTCCATGCCAGACACAAAATCTATCCTCTAAAAGCACACCTCCAACAACTCACTTTTTCCACCCACACCCTACCCACCTTTATTTGCCAGTTAATCCCTATTACAGAATTGACTCATGGAGTTAAGGCTGTTATAACCCAATCATTTCAACTCAGTCATTTTGCACTGTCTCACATATTGAGCTCGGGAGACACCTTTCTTTTTTATTTTTTTTATTAAGGAGTTGAGTTATTGTACAATTATAAATGCATATAAAGCAACAATCTGATATATTCCTTAACCAGAATTACCCCTGCATCGACTACACCCCAGTCTCTTGATTCTTCTGTATTGTTACCTCAGAAGCAATATAAATGTTTAGGTTGTGGATTGTCTATAATTAAATGATTGCATAAGTATAATTTGGAATCTTGGCGGTGGGGATAAAGAGTGTGCTACATTGTTGATTGACTCCCTAGATCCCTTGATATCCCACCTTCCTCTCCCCTCCCCAACCTTTCCCCCTCTTCTCCTCACTTATCTGTGGTTCCCCTAGATTATTTCTTGCTGGGCCGTTACTAGGTCTAATACATGATCGAAGACACCATTCATCCAAATGATAACATTGATGCTTATGTAACTTATAGTAATCCCCCTGGCACAACCAACCACACTTTGAGTTGTTGAGTTGCTACTTATTCAATGTATATGCTATGATATGATATTAAGTATAATAGTGTGGAGTTCACCCATGCTACTTAATGGTATATCATCTGTGCCTAGAACAGTGCCTAGAATGTAAACTCTACTTGATTCATGAACTAATAGGACATGATTAATAACATAAGTGAAGCATAGTGAACTTAATTTATAGTCAAAGGAACTGGTGAAGTACAGGGAAGTTTAAGGAAGACCTTCATAGCAAATATATTGTTTAGTAGCGTGTTTCTAGTTAAAAGATGAGTAGGTTATAAAAATGAACACACAAGAATTTGTAAAGAGAATTTACAGAAGTATGAGTTCAATGTAACAGTTCAGTTCAGTTTGATTGACTATGAGGACCATGGAAAGAAGTAGTGAAAAGTAAATTCAATAACAGAAGATTTTCCCTCCATACTTTAGAGATGAAAATATTAAATAATGGAAAAGGGAATTTGTAGGAGCCAGGCAAAAATTTGGACAAAGAAATACACTAAATCAGTATCAACTAATGCTATAAAATCCTAGTAGAAGATAAATAAAACATAAAAATCCATTCAAAATAGTTGCAAAGATTACTCTTGCTGTCTCTTAAGAAACAACGTTAGCCGGGCACAGTGGTGTAAGACTACTCTCAGTGACCTGGAAGGCTTGGGTAGATAGATCACAAATTTGAGGCCATCCTCAGTGACTTAGAAAAACCCTGTTTCAAAGTAAAATATAAAAAGGGCTGGGGATGTGGCTCAGTTACAAAGCTCCCTCGATTCAATTCCCATCACCAAAGGCAAAAAAAAAAATATTTGTTTGTATCCCTATCATTATGCTTCATAATGCTCAAATTAACTACTTTCAATCTCCCAAATTCCCAAATTTGGGTAAATCATTACTTGTGGACAGTTAAATCATATTGCCACTAACTAAAGAAAAGATTATATGTAGCTGTCTGTTGTGTGTTTTTTTTTTCCTTTTTTGTGTTCTGAGGATTGAACCCAGGATGCTTTATCATGGAGCTACATTCCTGGCACTTCCCACTTTTTCCTTTGAAACAGGATTTCACTACTTTGCTTAGGGTCTCAGTAAGTTGCTCAGGCTGGCCTCGAGTTTGTGATCTTTCTGTTTCAGCCTTCCAAGTTGCTGGGTTTAGGAGACACTGCCACATCTGTATTAGAAATGCCAATTTAGAAAACCATCCAGTAATTTAAAACTAAAATATAATAAAGACTTTTTATGTGAATTACAGGAAATTATGGGAATAATTGACCAACTCTTCACCACTGAAGATCTCTTCTTCGTAGTATATGGAGTCAGAATTTTCATATTATTTGAACTCTAATTAATATCCAATAGCACTGTGCAGACCAATCCAAAATTTTAAAAAAAATGTAGATTGAAAAAAAACGTGTAGCTACAGTAGTGATTTAAGGTTTTCTTCAGACAAGTAGTTTTTCAGAAAATTATCTTAATTAACTAAAATAATGGCTTAAAGATAACTGAGTCTAAGGCAGAAGAGCTGTATTAGGAACACTGTAGAGGTGGAAATGTGTATTTTAACAAAGCTTTAAAGCAGGTATGATATGCAGAGCTGTGCTCACCAAAAAATTTGAGCAAGATGAACTCAAAGATTTGAGATCCATCATTCAATCTGAACATTATTTGATATATCTAAATTGTAATTCCTAAAAAGTGATTTCATGACAGCTGCTATATGGATTCAGAATTTTCACTTCCTACTTTATAATAAATTAATCTATCTTTTGAAGTGTTTTGATAAAATTTATAAGAAAGGTTTACAAAAATATGTTTGCTTTGTCAAAACTTTTGGAAGGCAATCATTTAAAATGGTTCAATAGAATTAAGGCTTCAGATTTGAGGAATGATATATTATGGTTTAAAAGTTTGAGAAAGCTTTTAAAATGATAAATATACATATAAAAATATATGTAATATATATGTATGCATAATAGTAACGTTTTCAGAGAAAATATTAAATGTTATCACCACAAAAATGATAAGTGAGTTTATGGATTTGCTAATTGGTGAAGATTAATCGTTATTTGTTGTATACATATATCAAACATCATCCTCATAAGTATTGACAATTATGTATAAATTACAAAAAAGCATATTAAATACAAATTATTAAAATTCAGATATAGATATGAATCACATGTCTCTGTTACTAAACATATGGATATATTACATAGATTAGTGAGTAACTATCTGAGGACAAATAAGGAAAAAATTTCTCATCTTTATGTGTCCAACATCTTGCATTCTTTATATCACATTGTTTCTCTATTTGGAGCAAATAAGATTTCCTTGACTTCATGAACCATATCTATTTTTGTGTTGTCTATATTTTCAATTCTCAGCTTAGGGCCTGACAACCTATGGGAAGTCAATAAATACTTGTTGAAGAATGGATTGCATTACTCCAGTTATAGCTTGAAAGGAACTTAAACTATGGTAAGTAAAACTTGAAATAAGAGGAACCATGCAGGCTCAACAACTTCAATCTGAGAGCTGGAAGAAAGATTTTTAAAGAAAACAAATATTTAAATTATGAAAAATATTAGAATAATAATGATTAACATAATTATAGCAATACTGCACAAATTATGGTATGGTAATGAAGATCAAAATTTTGAGCATGTTGACAGAGATAAAAATGAGATATTTAATGGAAATATAAAGGTACGAATGAAAACACAAATTTAGGTTCATTAGTTTCATTTTTTAATATTTTAAGTAATTATGAAGTTTTAAAAGAAAGTGACACTTGAAAAGAGAGTGTGTACATTACAAGAGGGAGCTAAATATCATGAAATTCAGAACGTCAGTAGCAAATGGAATAAAATTAAAGGAGACAGAAATGTGAATTATGAAGGAGTAGGACAGGTACAGAAAACATTGTGGGGTTCCATATTCTTTCTGTGGAGAATGGGGTCAGTTGTCCAAAAGCATCACCAGGTGGAAAGTTTTGGACTAAAAATTTCAAATGTGAGGTTCTAGTCATTTTATTCTGGGCAGGAAAATATCTGGTGTCAACATGTATGGCTTCATAGGATGTTACCACTTTTGTTTTCTTGAAGGCCTCGAGATACCATAAATAGGTGGAAGAAAACAAAAAATGCCATTTTTGTGAACTGAGTGAAATGATTTGTTCTGACTGAGTTTGGCATGGAATTTGCATTACTTTTGTCTCATTCAGTCTCATATCTTTAATCTTAAAATCAATGTGATTTTCAGCTCCCCTGCAGTTCTGATTGCCTTTTTCTTTTTGTACTTTTAAAATCCTTGAAGGGCAGAATTTTAAAAAAAGCAATAAGTCTCAATTCCTTTGAAACAGGCAGTAAATAAGCAAAGTATTATAAATAATGATATGGTAATGTGTTTAAACTTTGTGAAGGAAATGTTTAGATGCAGAACTTTATTAAAAATGAAATCATCTTGAAAACATAATACAATACTATTTAATCTCAAATTGTAACTTTGGGTAAATATCTGCTTCTATAAAGCTTATAACAAAATGAAAGCAACTTAATTCATCATATTTCAAACAAAGCTCTTTTCTGCAATTGATTTTATTAGCACATGAAAGCTATGATGTATGTATGCAGTATGTTTTTTGTCAGAAACACAAATAATAAAGATCCATGTTGTTTTCTGACTCACAGATTGCTACCTAGCCATTTATCTTATATAGGAAAGGTATCATAGGTTGATAACCCAGAAAGCATTGATGCAGTTTTGTGTGAGGAGACTTTTGGGGTACTCACAAAAGCATCAGTGAGAAAAGGAAAGCCATGTGGTCTGAGAGAGATGTTAAGCTGTGATTATAGACTCATGGGAGATGTGATGCAGGAGTGGAAATTCAGCAATGTTCAGAGATGAACTGGAGAGATCCAGATCTGTGTAGCTTACATTGACCAGTCTTGACCAGTGATCTTCCCATTAGAGAGGTAGAATTCTGACTAGGGAGCTTCCTTTGTCTGAAAGCCATTCTCAAACAGAGACTCAGTTGTGTGCTATCAAAAATGCAACATTTCTTGCAGGGAACATAAATTCCTCAATGTTAAAGAGGACCTCAGAAGGCAGTATTAGAGAAGATCCTACAGAAGAAAATTGATAACACTAGACTTCATTGGAATACTATTTGTTTTCCTCAAAATCCTAGCTCTCAAGTTTCTGTTTCATAGAAAATTTGCTTATTTCTCTTTCTATAGTGGAAGACAGTTGTTAATTACTTCATATATCCCCCATCAAGAAGTAAGGTAATTTTGCCCTCTCCTTCAATTGGGAGTGATCTGCATCTTTTAATCAGTAGAATGTTATGGTTATATATATGTATATGTTCATACACACACACGCACACACACACACAAGCACATACTTGCATAGAATAGAAACAAAAGGAAATATTAGAAGAGAATAATTGGTCACCTAATTTGAAAAGAAGAAAGAAACACTTTTCATGAACAAAATAGCTAGTATGCTAAACAGAAACCAACATTACTTTAAGAATTATAAATTTGAATCCCACTTGCAAATCACTTTAAAAGATTTTGATATTTTAATAATATTTTCATAAAAATTTTAAAATAAAGTAAGGTATAAGATATAAGGTATAAGATAAAATTGATTCATTTGAAAAATGTGTTCTAGGGACTTGAGTTGTGGCTAAACAGTTATGGTACTTCCCTGGCATGCACAAGTACATGGGTTGAAACTCCAGCACCACGTACACAATGGGGTGTCAGAGCAATGAAGGCCACATGAAAAACTAAATAAAATTGATTCTCTTTTTCTCTCTCTGTCACTGACCCTCCCTCTTTAAAAAAAAAAAGAAAAGATAATGTGTTCTAACAAAAAAGTAAACACAGTAAAGTTTAAAATAATAGTAAAGCAAAAAATAAATATACATGGAAAGTATGCATATTTGCAATAAATAACATTTTTGGAGAATTATCAGTTCACATTGTCCAATCTTCTATAGAGATGGAAAAGCTTAGAACAAGAAAATTCATGAAAGAAAATAATTTTATTTGCAAAATTGGGGTTTGGATTAACTAATGGTAATTAAAAATTGAAATTAATCATGGTAAAATCAAGACAATTCATTGCATAATTTGTCAGAAAGGCTAAAAGAAATGGGAAATCCACAATGTTTCCAAAGTTTGACATTGTGCAATTGCAAGAACTAGGTGAATAAAGTGGAAGTTCTAAACAAATAGCTGATATGATATTGGGAATTTGGACAAATAAAAATGTTTTCTTCTCTGTTTTAAGAGGAAAATGGGGGCTGGGGCAGTGCCACAGTGGTTGCAGTTCTTACCTGGCAGGTTCAAGGACTTGGGTTCAAACCCCAGTATCACGTACACCACAGCTGAGTGTCTGAGAAACTAAAGCCAGATGAAAAGCTAAAATTAAAAATTGATTCTCTCTTTCTCTCTCTCTCACTCTCCTTCTATCTTTACAAAAAAAGGAGAGAGAAAATTGGGCTGCAAGTCAGATCACACTGGCATTTAGTACACAGGTTTAACTTTGAGCTATACAAAGTATGTAACCATATATAATGACTTTGTTTAATGAAGATATGATTGATTTAGCACAAAATATTTATTCTTTTGTGATTCTATACACTTGGCTACATGCTATCAAATTTTTAAGAGTAATTAGATCAACATTGGAACCTAATAAAAGAGGAACAAAAAGGAAGGGAGAGACAGACGGAAAGACAAATTGCATTCAATTTCTCATTTCATTTTCTGATTCTTATTCACCCTGTTCCAATTCATTTTATGTGCTGGTTACATGGTCTAGCTTTGCGCAGCCATGTCTTTGAGAATCACATTGAATTTAATTTATTTTCAAGTTTTCGATTTACATAATGTTGTCATTTCTTAATGTGCGAGAGCAGTGATATTTCAAGTAGAGTTTCATACAATAAAGTTGGTCTTGTTGCAATTTCAATGTATAGTACTACTGTGTTCTAATTCTTATACTCATTGCAGTAGATTTATCACAGGCTCATGATTGGTATGAACTGGAACTAAGCCAGTGTCTTTGGCTTGAAAGCCAAATATAATATGTCACTAAAAAAGTGAAAAAGGAAGCTGTAATTAATGTATAATAATAACTTGTGTAATTTATAAGAAATATAATTAATTCTGCCAATCATTTGAATGCATATCAAAAGTTTTATGAAGAAGTATTTAAGCATTTACTTTAAAAATAATACTCTCAACATTTCATTACAGAAAATTTTGGTCATATATAAAAAGGAGGAATATTAGGCTAATGACCTCCTTATAAGCATTATAAACTTCTTTTTTTCTTTCGACATATGTATGTTTTTTTATTTGTTAAATATGGACTTATAATTAGGAAGGAATCATTATCAAGCAATCAAGAACAAATGTATGTATAATGACAGAAGAAGCCAAGGCTGATGCTATTCCATGGTTTCCCCCATTGAGATCTCTGTGGTTCCATGTTTCTCCCTATTAAATCCCCATGTTAAATGGACTTCTAATGGAAGTCAAAGGTTTCCCTCTGAATTGATTCTCCCATACTCCCTCCCTCCGGTCTCCTTGATATCCTTCCTATTCCCTCCTAGGCAAGGTTCCTCCTGTTCATGTCAAAATTCATATATGTTGAGGTTATTATTAGCTTAGCCATCTATCACACTGTTTCTGATTGCATTCTAGCTTCCACAAATGAGAGGAAAATGTTCAGCCCTTGAGTCTCTGAATTTGGAATATTTCACTTAGCATAAATTTTTCCATCTCCATCCATTTGGCTGCAAATGCCATAATATCATTTTTTTCTAATAGCTGAGTAGAATTCCATTGTATATATGTACCAAAGTTTTTGAATCCACTCATCCAGTGAGGAGCATCTGTGTTGGTTCCCTAATTTAGCTATAGTAAATTGAACTGCTGTAAACATTGAGAAGCTGTATCTCTATAATATGCTGATTCTAACTCTTTTGGAAAAATAACCAGTAGTGGGATAGCTGGGTCATAAGGTGGTTCCAGCCCTAATTTTTTGAGGAGTCTCCACACTGCTTTCCAGAGTGGCTGTGCCAGCTACCTTGCAGTCTCATAAGCAATGTGACCATGTTCCTCTTTTCCCACAGCCCCTCCAACATCTGTCATTGTTCGTATTCTTCATTTTTGCCACTCTGACTGGAGTGAGGAGGAATCTCAGTGAAGTTTTGATTTGCATTTCTCTTATTGCTATTGATGTAGAGCCTTTTCTTATATGTTTTTGGGGTTTTTGGTCTTCCTCCATTGAGAAGATTCTTTTTAGTTTGGTAGCCCATTCATTGATTGAATTATTTATGGTAAGGCAGAAAATGGATCCCAGAACATGGCATCTTTACTGTGATTATACTTGCTCATGTGTTTTAAAAGTCTTTAGATTTACATCCTGTCTCAAGATAAAAAAACAAAAAGGGCTGCCATGTGGCTCACTGTTTGAGTGCCTCTGGGTTCAATCCCTGGTACAAAAAATAAAAATATATAGTTATTGGAACTGAATTGTGATAGGAACTTGGACCATCTTAGAGTTGAAACCTAAAGAAACCTTAGAATGCTGGAAGAAGAGTTTATTGAATGATTTTAGTGTGCATTCAGAAGAGTAAAACGCTGATAAGAATAGGGACAGTAAAGATTTTGTGCATGAGGTTTCAGATGAGAATGAAGAATCCAGTAGTAATTCTGCTATTTTGATGAAGAATTTTTCTACATTTTGTTCTTGCCCTAAGAGTTTATATGAAGCTTAGTTTAAAGGTGATGAACTGATTAATCTGGTGGACAAAATTTCAAGTGATCAAAACATTCAAACAATGGCACGGATATTGCCAGCAAAGTTTAGCCATATTTATAGTAAGAAACAAGAGAAAAAACAGAGCAGACTAATTAGATAACCTTACAGTTTGTCCAGAAATCTTATTAAAAATTTGGTCCAAGAAAGATGTGGTTGCAGAAGAGATTAGCGTCACTAAAAAGAAAATAATTTCTATATATTAAGATGATAGGAAAAAGTCTGGAGCAGTGGCTTTGTGGTTAAGTAGCTGATGCATAAGGACACAGGTTTGAATCCCATACACAATGAAGTGTCAGAGCAATGGAAGCTGTATGAAAAACTAAACAAAATTGATTCTCTCTTTCTCCTTCACTGTGCTTCACTCTATTTTGAAAACAAAACAAAACAAACCAAAAAAAAAACATGATAGGAGAGATGTCTTGAAGACAACTCAGTAATTAACAAGACCCAAAACATCAGAGGCTCAAAGATGTAAAAGGGAAAACCTATTTGAAAGACTTTGCTTTGAGAAAGTGCTGAGCCATCCTACTTCCAAAGGACCACCTAGAAGTTTGCTTCACTAGGACATGTTTTGATATTCTGAACCACTCAGAAGACCCTTTACCCCTGGTTCCAGTGAGCCCTAGTATCAACTGAACTGGTGACAGACCTTGGCATTTTCTGCATAGTGCTAATTCTATAGGAATGTAGAATGCTGAAAGTAAGTCATGCAGGCTACCACTGAGATTTTAGAGGAAAGATTGGGAGGCCAGGCAATGTGTTTATAGCAGGGTCAGAATTCCTAGAGGAATCATCTGAGAGGGGAATATGTGAAAAGAGTGAGAGTGAAGCCAATGTTGCAATGTAGACTCCAAAAAGTTAGAGATGCAAAGAATGTAGAATATCTGCCAAGCAAAGCAGCAGGCAACAAGCATAGCCAGCCCAAGCAAAAGGCCATGTGGGCTGAAACAAGCAAGGTCACAGGAGTGGGGCTGTCAAAGCCCTTTGGGGTCCATATGTTACCACCATATGTTCTAGGTGCTGGGAATAGAGTATTAACACAATGTTTATTCTGAAAGTTTGTCTTATTTTGGTCCCTTCCTTTCCATCTATGGCCCTATTCTTCTTTTTTGGAATGGGAATATTCACTTTGTGCAATTGGGTGCTAAAATATATATAACATACTTTTTGATATTTATGGTATCTCACAACTAAGAGTTTGCCATCAACCACAGAGGATGATTTGGTCTTGGACTTTTGAGAAATGCTAGAACTATTAAAACTATGGAACTGTTAGAGATGAATTGAAGTTTGCATTTTAAAATGTGTGTAGAACCCTCAAAAAACTAGGGATGAGCCTACCATGTGATTCTGCTATCCCTCTCTTGGGTATTTTTCCAGGGGATTTAGAATCAGCACACTACAGTGACACAGCAAAATCAATGTTCATAGCAGGTCAATTTACAGTAGCTAAATTATGGAAACAATCCAGATGCCTCTCACTGAATGAATGGATTAAAAAACTGTGGTATATATATCCCATGGAGTTTTACTCAGTAATTAGAAACAATGTTATTGCAGCCTTTGAAGGTAAATGGATGGCTACAGAAGAAATTATGCTGAGTGAAATAAGCATAACTCAGAGAACCAAGGGTTGAATGTCTTCACTCATCTGTGGAGGCTGGGGCTAGGCCTTGGTCATTGAGAAAGGAGGTCTATTATCATGTTTTAAATCCGGATAAGGGGTAATGTCATCCAACCTAAGGCATTGGTAGAGATGTATTGGGAAAGGGGGGATAAGGTTGGGTAATTGGGCGGGGGGCTCTTGCGGATAAATCTAATTTTCAGAATTTATATATATTATATTATATTATTAGAAGCTTGTTTGTTCAACAAATATATTTCTGAATTTAAATAATAATAACACATGTAAAAACACAAGTATACATATACATATGTAAAAATAAAATAACAGCATTAAAATAAAATAAAATGGGTATGGGCTTTTGAGAGCCAGGGGTAGAATGCTACGATTCAGATATGGAATGCCCTTCAGTGCTTAAGTGTTGAAGACATGATTCATAATGCAGCAAATTTCAGATATGGGGCCTTTGGGAATTGATTGGATCATGAGGACTCCAATCTCATTAATGTATTAACCCGTTTGATGCATTAATCATTTGGTGGACTACTGGAAAGAGGTAGAAAAGGTTGGTAGATGGGGCATGGTTAGAAGAAGGAGGACATGAGGGGCTTGCCTTTGTGAGCTATACCTTGTCCAAGGTCCCTTTACTCAGTTTCTCTTTCTCTTTCTCTCCATTCCACATGCCATCAACTGAGAAGCTTTCCAGTGCCACACGATTCTGCCATGATGTTTTGGCTTACCTAGTGCCAAAAGTTATGGAGCCAGACAACCCTGGACTGAAACCTGTTAAAGCATAAATCAAACTATTTTTTTTACTGTACTCTGTTTATGTCACCATGATGAAAATCTGATTTTTTCAAAAACAGATTATTTAAAGTTTAGTTGATTTATGATTGGAGTATTCAATATATATTTGCATTCTTTTTCGTTTGCAAGATCCCCTCTCTTTGTCTTTTCTACTAATTTGTTGATTAAATTAATCACTTTCCCATAAGGACATCTTCTTCGCCTAATTCATTAAATAAAAATGAGTTAGGAGGTCTATAAGCCATTCATCCACTCATGTACTCTGCTTCTCTCTCTCTGTAAAATAGTGCATAATTAAGTGATATATATATATATATATGCAGATTATATGTATGCAAGTGTATATCACACTACTAGTGTAGAAAAAGAGAAAATTATTACAAAACTGTTAGGAGTCGTAAAAGTTATAATTGACATGATGAGGTTTGCATATTGAGGGCAAAGAAATATTTCTAGTACAAATGCTCCTAGACCTTCTCTTACCCTTGCATGTCAAAGGAGGGTCTGTCTTTGAAAATTATGTATTTTAATTATTTTCCAAGTGCACAGAAAAAGATCCTTTAGAATTTTTTCAAGTGTATCTTTTTGATACATAATCTAGAAGAAATTATAAACTGCAAATTAAGAAAGTACTCCAAGTCTAAATGTGGAAATTAGTCCAAGTGATAGAATGTGGTAAATAATAAACATATATTGGAATAGTGTGTGTGTTAAATGATGAAAGAGTCAAGAAAAAAATTTTTTGCAAAGTGTTTTAGTCACATTTTTGTCACTGTTGCAAAAACAAACATTACAAGAACAACTTAGAGGAGAAAAAGTGTATTTTTACTCACAGTTTCAGAGAATCCATCCATGGTTTATTGACTCACAAAGGACAAAATATAAACCCCAAAGTCATGTCCCCATCACCTACTTCCTCCATCCACAACCTAATTATGAATAGTAACCACCCAGTTAATTCATTCAAGTGGATCAATCCACCGACTGGTTTGCAGCTCTTGTAATCTAGTCATTCACTTCTGAGTGTTCCTGCGTTGTCTTACATAGGAGCTATGGGTGACATCTAATATCCTAATCATAACACCAGGTAGGGAATGGAAAGTTGGAAAATTCTGACCCTGTCCACTTTTGAGAGAAACTCAATGTGTGGACTTGACTTAGATTTGTGGAGGAACTTATGTCTTCATGATAAAGGCTAAATTCAAAGAGATACAGGAAGCACTGTCATTCAGTTGTGATACGAGTCTTACGTCTCCCTCCTCACACTCTTGAGAATTAGATGAGGCTATGTTGCTTCACATTTCCAGATTCATAGGGTGTATTTTGGATTTTAAGGACCATTACTGTATGAATTCCTTGTGATTCATCTACATCCTGAGGATCTAGCATTAACCTACAGAATAATAAACACCTAAGACGTGTTTTTTTTAAATCATTGTTGAAAACTAATCTAGTCAAAATCCCAAAACTACTAAGTAATGAGAAAGCAATGCTTACTATGATTTATGTAATTTTACTTTTCTACTTTGGATTGTATCAGGGTGATTTTAAGAAAAACTTTTTTTTTTTACTCTTTCAATATATACTTTAGAATATTATACAGAGATGTTTTTAGTAGTTTCTGCCTAAAGGTAAAATATTGGTTGCAGCTACTCAGATTTTGACATTTCAAGAGATTTATATTGATTGAAACTGTGCTTGCCAGTTAAAAGAAAAAAAAGGAAGTTCTAAAACTTCAACCCAGAACATAAATTTAGGGAGTCCTAATCCAGAGGTTCATCTGAGTAATTCTTGTATGATTTTTTTCTCGAAGTTATACTATGAATCTCACATCTGGAGAATGAATAATTTAATTAAAGCATACTTGACCTTTAGTGTATTACTAGGACCATTTTTTAGTCAGAAATTCTATTTTTAAATTCAAATGCATCATTTTCCAGGTAGAAAAGTGTCTATCTTATCTGAGTGTTAGTTTATTGAAGAAT
Organism: Aplodontia rufa; assembly: GCA_004027875.1. Lineage (NCBI taxonomy): Eukaryota > Metazoa > Chordata > Mammalia > Rodentia > Aplodontiidae > Aplodontia > Aplodontia rufa. The sequence goes on along the minus strand of PVKS010024650.1, from coordinate 11,620 downwards.
GAATGAATGAATGAATGAATTTTTGAAAGAGAGTAGGACAGTGTGTGTGTGTGAGAGAGAAAGAGAGACAGAGAGAATCAATTTTTATTGAGTTTTTCGCATGGCTTTCATTGTTCTGACACTTGGTTGTATATGTGGGTGCTGGGGTTTGGACCCAGGTACTTGTGCATGTTGGGCAAGTGCTGTAACCGCTGAGCCACTGTTCCAGCCCCTTGATTTCTTAATTTAAAATGACAAAATTAGCACATCTTTTATATGAGTATTATTAAAAGTAAATAATATAATGTACAAAAATAAATTGTAGTTTCCTTAATATTAAATGCTAAATATTAAAAATGTAAAAAGAGCTAAACTATAAGGGCAAGAAATATAGAAGAATAACAATGCTTTGTAAAAGGTTATTAAGAGAATATTTATGAAATATTTATAAAAAATAACCTGTTCTCATAAAGCTAAGCTCTAGTGAGGATGGAAAATCATCATGCAATCATGCAGATCCATGTATTATAAACTCAAGAGAATACTTTAATGTATAGCAAAGGAAAAGCTTTATATAACATTTAAAATGGAATTGAACACTGTGTAGGTAAATCAGAGCTCTCCACTAAGTAATCACCTTTAGAATTGAAATCTAAAGATGAATAAGTGTCCAGTGAATTAAAACTGTGTATATTGTTACTATATATACATCTATGATTGTACAACACCTCCATAAAATTAAAAAAAACAACCAAAACTGAATGTTTGTGACTGAAAGAGAGAGGAAGAGGAAGAGAGAGAAGGAATGGGAGACAGACAGATACTGATTTCATTTAGGTTTCCCCAAAGAACATGAAATCCTAGTTTTCTGAAGAAATCCTTCCTATAATTCACACATGCATACACATACAACCACACATGTATGTACACCATTGAAGATTTTTACTTTGAGGGTTCATTATCTGAGTATTTTTCATGATGAGAAAGGAGGAGAAGAGAACAAAAGAAATAGAATTCTTCATTGCAGAAAACTTGAGAGCACTAGCAAAGTTAAGAATCTGCTACAAGGAAGTGTAAAAATAAGAAATATTAACATAGAAAATCAAATAAATTTATGCCGGGAAAATGGAACTTAATGTATTAGGTGAAACCATTTTAAATAAGAATACAGTTGTCTTCCAAACTGATGGAAACAAAAATCTAAATTCCAGATAAGATTTACCAAGGTGATCCTACATGACTTGAAGTCAAATGTCTGTGCTTACAGTCACATAAATTTGGTGATCGTTTTCATCTAAACTTTATACCAGTTAATGAACTAATGTGTTTAATTTTCCCTACTCATTGCCTTCAAATAGACATATTTCCACTATATTTTATTTAGGAAAACTACTCATTAGTATTTTTAAACCTTATTTTTAATTGAGAGAATATAAATTCTGTACAAAAAGACAAGTAGAATTTTTTTCAAGACAACTACTGATGTTATTTTTGTTTAATTCAAAATTAATAAAGAAATGAGAAAAGGCCATTTTCTTCATCGAAATTGAAATCTTCACTGGAATAATGTGTGGCAGATTCTTTACACCTCTGCGGAGTGGACAATATCGGGATGATTTAGGCAAGAGAAGTGCAATTGCAAACTGGATCTTATCCAGGTGTATAAGATAAGCACTCCCTGACTGTTCATAGAGAGTGTTCAAATGATCACAAAAAGGACAGTAACCTAACTTTTTTCATCACACTCAAAATATGTGAATTTCAGTCATATGTAAGAAAATCTAAGATTAGTTATATCTGCATAAAAATAACTAAGAAATATTTCACTACTGGAGTGTATTCGATACCAAACAGTAGATGCATGTTATGCTTTCAATAAATTACTGAGCTGCATTTTAATATATTTTATGATTAATTACATATTTATTTTGCATATATAGTATATAATAAATTAAAAATAAATTTTCTCTTCTTTTTTATGGGCTGGAATATATTATTTAAGTAAAATTATTGCCCTCAAAGGTTATAATAATTGTTCAACTGAGAGGAATACAAAAATATATTTAAAACATCCATATGTATGTATGAATATATACATATATATATATATATATATATAAAAGGTTAGAGTTTTTTTAATGCCTTGATCGACCTTTTGGTTCTCTCTGATTAGTTCTTTCTTCTTCTGTGCTTATCACTAGTTTTAATCCTTTATTTCTTGTAAGAAATAAAACTCTATTGTCTACATTTTGAATTAAAACAGAACTTGGTTTAATCTACCTTCCATAAAGAGGTTACTTTGGGTTTTTAAGATGTCAATTCTACCTTGCCTAACCACTTCCTATAACTTTTAAACATCCTCATTTTTTCTTCTAACTTTGATATTATGCCTATTGGTTTATTTTGAATATTCCAGAAATATAAATGTTTGCATTGAACAAAATTTTAAATTAATCTTGGAAATCACAACTATTACATACAGATTTTGGGCTTCAGTGGAGTAAAAATCAAGCTTCTGTCTATTTCTTAGATTTCTTCTATATAATATTAAATTATTTTAACCACAACCCACCCACATTTCCTTGGAGTTCTCTTGTGCATCTTAATAATCCTTATTTTATGTGCATGTACAATTATGAATAATCTGATGTATTAACTTATACTTTTCCAATGTGAAGCTCACTTTGTTTTACTCTGCTTATGTGTTTATTTTTAAATTTACTTACATCACATTAGTGTCTTTAACAACATTGTTCTTTTTAAATTTCATATCTGAAATTTGAGACTGGCTTTTATTTTTTCTATTCTGTTCAAGAGGTTGGAATTAAGTTCAGATTTGGCATTACTTCATAAGCAACTTTCCAGTTGCTTCCTAAATTGACTCCTTTCATAAAGATTATTATTTCCTGTTTTTCATTCCATCTTGATTATGTAAAGCTAATGGTATCACCAAGGTACTATATATGAAGTAGATGTTGTTTTAATACCAGATAATGACTGTCATGTCCACAGTGATTGCATTGCAATGTAAAAATCTATGAAAATGGATGGAACATTTCTCTTAATCTCTTTTGCTTTTGTAACTGATGCCTTTGTCCTAACCCATTGTTCCTTTCTGTAAATATCATCACACGGACTGCTTTTTCTTCCCACTAAAACAAGAAACTGACTGCAATTTTGTTTCTTCTTAGTGTTATGCTATTTTTTCACAGGAAGGTTAAGTGGTCCATGATGTTTAGCTGTTCCTTTAACATCCTAAGGTGTTTATCATCTAGAAACAACAATTTGCCTATCTTCATATTTCCAGAGCATTCTCTTGCCACGTTTATGTTAATAGCTACTTGGCAAAATTACCATTAGTTTTTAATTACTCTATTCTTTTCTATTTTCAGAATATTAGACATCATCATTCTTTCTAATCCTAACACTATCAAAATAGCTTTCATAATGAAATACTACAAATAATTAATGGAAACTGTAAAGAATAACATTTTGTTTTAAAATGAGGATCTTTACACCATCCATACCTTACGTTAAAACACACACACACACACACACACACACACACATGCACATTGAAATGAATGATTTTAATCAGTGTAATGTAGAATTATATTTAAACAAACAAATATCTCTATCATGATATGTTTCATTTGAAGTCTGAAATGAAGAGATTTTTAAATATTTCCAAATTACTTGCATTATTGCTATATTATTGAAGATTGATTTTCCTGGTTCCTATTTAGAAGGACTTGTTTACTAAGAAAGGGCTCTAAGTAAGCTTCTTGCTTATAAAAAAATCAATGTGTCAGAAATTTGTTAGTAACTACTTAGTTTGTGACAGGCTTTCTATTAGGTGGTAATGAGTCAATATTGAAAAGACAAACACTTGGCTTTCTCTTGTGACTTTTATTCTCTAGAAACAGAAGGATTTAACAATAAAATGAAATTGCTATAAAAAGTTATTTACTTATTTTTAATTTATTTACATGGTACTGTTACACAAGTGCTGCAACTGTAGGATAATATTAAAGAAAATAACTATTGCGCACGGCAGGATTCAGCGAGATGGCATATCAGGAACATCTTCCCAAAAAGATGTTATTATTGTTATTTGAAGGAAAATAGGAGCATTTTAAGATAGCAAAGCATATTGAATACACCTAAAATAGGAAAGAGACTTCTAAATTTTAGAAAGAAAAATAATGTGTTGATTGCACGTGGAGTTTTGAATGGTTGACTGAAACAAAATTTGGAGAAAGAGGATGTTTCTAACATCTGATTTATATGTTAAAAATCATTCCATCTGCATTTAGCAGATACTTTCAAGTGAAAATACAAGAGAAGAATAAATTAGAAACTAGTATAACACATACACAAAAGTCCTGAACTTGGACCAGGATGAAGAACATTCGGGTTAATGTATGACTGTCAAGGGGTAGGTTGAAGAAAAGTAGAGTAAGAAAAATCCCAATGTAAAAAATAAAAATCCAAATAATTTTGATTAATTCCTATTCAAAAATTTCCCTTTTAAAATTAAGGTCATTTTAACTGGTACATAAAACCATAGAATCATACCTGTTAATGGGGTAATGTGATGTTTTGATACATACACACACACACACACACACACACACACACACATATATATATATATATATATATATATCATACAATATTTAAATCAGAGTGATGATATTTGTCTCCTCAAACATGTATCATTTATGGTAAAAACAATTTTCAAAATAACTTCATTTTTGAAATTTACAATACATTATTGCTATCTATAATCTCCCTTTACTTCAAAAATGAATAAAGAGTGCTGTTTTTGCCTTTTGTTTTTATTTTCTTTTTGTTTGAATAGTGACAAAATTTAGAGAGATTTTGTGTCATGGATCAGAATTCTAAAGTTTTGTTTGGCTATTGAAAATTTGAGATGTTTGTAGCAACCAAATAGCACTCGTTTGGGAAATGATCTGAAGTGAAGATGTACATTTATGAGTCTCTAGTTTATAGACTCTGTACCCCATCTAAAGCAGAGCTTTTAAAAAATGATTCATGGACATAGGTTGAATTTAAGCATAAAGTTGAATGGAATATTTTGCACCTTCTTTTTTACTAACCTAGAGCTAGTCCCAATCATTTTCTTCAATTACCACCAAAGGCAAAAAAAAAAAAAAAAAAAAAAAAAAGAAAGGAAAAAAGATATGATGAAAAGAAATAAAAAAAAACAGGTGCACTTACTAATAGGGGTAAAGGTAGAGTATCTTAATTATTGAGATCTCAAAATGTGGTTTACGCTGTATCTTACTTCAATTTATTGCACTGATAGGCATGCCATTAGATGTTGCTATTAAATATGTAAAGAATCACATATTTTACTTTATTAAAAAACTTTAAAATAGGGGCTAGAGTGGTGGATTGGCAGTTACTGTGCTTGTCCGGCGTGCATGAATACACAGGTTCAAACCCCAGCACCCATGTATACAACTAAGTGTCAGAGCAATGAAAGCCATATGAAAAATTAAATAAAAATTGATTCTCTTTGTTTCTCTCTCTCACTGTCCTTCTCTCTTTAAGAAAAAAAACCTTTAAAATATATTTTGATGTCTGAATTTCTTTGTACTCCTATATATCTTATTTTATGAATTAATGCTGTATTTTCAGAATGGGGACAGAAGTTTTAGCAGATTGCCAAGGAGGTCCATGACATGTAGATGTACACACAAACACCCACATAATAATCATCTTAAACCACCCTGAAAGGAAAGCTTTTAGAATCTAGAAATTTTACCAAATTTGATAAGTCACATAAAATAGAAGGAGCCATGTAATGAGATAAACATAATTGGCCAATGAAGCAGAGGAGAAATCAGAAGTATATGCCATGATTGAGGTCAAGAGCAGGTGAATAAGTAAAAGTTCATATTATTTTCTACCATGAACACATACATGATCCTTAATTTATTTACTAAAATTTGTTGTAGTCCTAATGTAGTGCTAATTATTTGGAATTCAAAGATTGGTAATGCGTGTTGACTGTCTAAACTGCTCGTAATCTTGGCCTTTTTAAGTCAAATGTGCCCCCACTTATTTTGGGGTGGAGCATAAAATGTCCTCAAAATATTAGAAACAGTCACAAGCCAAGGGATTTAAAATAAACACATATGTTAGGGAATGGGCCTTTGAAAAAATCTTCCAAAAGATTTAAAAGAGATTCAACAAGTTCTCAAATAAGACAAGAAAAGGCAAAGAATATAATTACTTAAAATATGGTCTATCAAGCACCTTCAACAATAATGTAATTTTTTTTTTCATTTTTACTCCTTTCGTTGTAGTATAAAAGAGAAAGCTTAGGTTTCCTAGTCAATGCTCAGTTCAAATCCTGCCTTTGTTCCCCTAGTGGCTGAGTCCCAGTAAAATGGTCTTTTTGAAAGTCTTTCTTTCAAAAAAAGTGTGAACACTGGGCTCTAGATGTAGTGATAAAAGTGGTTACCGGACTCTGACTTTAGTCCCAAGTATCAAATGACACAACTAAATGTATATGCGTGCATATATATATATATATATATATGTGTGTGTGTGTGTGTATTTCAAACAAAAGAATAGTATGGACAGTATTGAGAGAGAGATACAAAAACAGAGATGTGGTTCAGGAATATTGATAACTTGGGTCACTACTATTACTGATGGGCAGCAGAAGATATGCGCTGGGATCCAGATAAAGAGGTGAGGCTGGCAGAAGCAGCTCAGTGCGGGAAGTGTGGAAGAAAGCACACTGTATTGTAGGTGGAAGAAAGCAGCCTTCAATAGAACTCGCAGTCAGATAGGGGGAGAGTTGGAGGAGCAATGAACTCTGCTTTCTTCCCAGGGTCTGATTTTCTTATATGGCTTTCCTTTGACTGAAGCCAAACAGAAGTCAAACTATAGGAGGTTCCTCTGAAGCATTGGTAGAACTCAGTGTTCTGAGCAATAAGGCACAGTGAAGGGCGGTGGAAAACAGGCTGGAGGAATTAATGATGACTATTTAGTGCACAAAACAAAAATGTAGCATCTCTGAGACATTGCATTCTTGTCTACCTGAGGGGATTACAGCCCCTCAAAGGTTGTACAGAGGGTAAAACAGAATAAACCAGATGTCACATTACAGATTTTTAGGACCTGTTAGCCTCCTTTGCTTCCTGTACCTGTGCCTACGCTGTGCTGCACAAAGCAACACAAAAAGAAGATTCTATTAGAAAAAGCTCCACCAGCATGCATCTGATATGTCATAAATCAGCATCTTACCAAGTTATGAGACTGATTTTTCCCTGAGTTACCATTTCTTACTGATTTCATATATTATTCTTGATCCCTATGATGTCTATAAATTGCTGACTGAGATTGGAAATTATCAAAACATTAACACTTTTTAGTAATATTACTAACCCTAATCATTGCTTTCTCACTAGTCATAGGTACCCTTCTTTCTTTCTTTCATCTCTTTTATCTCTTCCTCTGCTTCCCTCCTTCTCCTCCTTCGTGTACTGTGATCCTGCTTATCTCTCCACTCTGTCTTATTTTTGTTTCTCAAAGTTGAAAGAATAATTGTAACAATAAGAGAGTGATTGAAAAAGTTTGAATATTACCAATATGTGAAAAAATGATATGCTTTACCGTGTAAGTCTGTCAAACTGCAGCCGTGGGAGTAATAGACTCCCAGCCCTCATATTTTTTACTGAACAGCCATTTTCTGATTGAGCTAATGGAGACTTTAGAGTGATGGCTTGTCAGGTGAGCATATTCCTGCTGTGTGTCAAGTCATTTTTCTTCTCTAAAAATGCTATAGATTAGTCATGTAGTTTCATTTATAAAATCAGTGAGAAGAGGAATGGCGATAATTTTGATTCATATAAAGAAAAAAGGACATAAATATTTAATGTGGCAGCCTGTGAAATCATCCCAAAAAGACAAATATTGTGAATATGAACTAGTCAGATTAAAGATTCAAATAAATTTATTTCAGCCATATTAAATAAAATCACCATATATATATGGATTTTATAAAATGGCTTCTAAGTTTCTCTCTAATGTTTTCCATTGATCTCTGCTTTGGTTTAAATTCTTTTTCACTGTGCTGAGGTTAAAGCAAAAATAATTACTGTTTCTCATGAACTATCATTTGTTGGAAAGTCCATAAAGATATCTGAGTATACATTTCGTATCTTTGCAAGTTCAATAAAAAATATAAATTAATATTAATTTTTTGTCTTTATTTCAAGTTATTGTCCCACCTACACTTTCAGATCAGTATGGCAGTGTCACTGTGGATAAATAAAAGATAACTAAAAGTCTCAATGGTCTATTTCATTAACCTATTCTCCTAAAACCCTGACCCCAAATGTCTACAATTACTTTGCTTATGCTGGGTATCTATTCTCAAGATAAATTTATTCCACATTGTTTCTCAAGGTAAGCAAAGAACTAATCACTGTGCCTTTCCAAATTGAATTCTTAACCTTCTACTAAATCTCTAAAGCCATTTAAATAATTTAAAAATAATAAATCATAAATACAATAACCTTCAAAAAGCTCCACTAAAAATATGCAATGAAAACAGATTTCATGTATTGTTATAATTACATAACACAACATTTATAGTTATCTGTTAACTATTTTACTGTATTCATCTACTATATATATGTATACTATAAAACAGGAAGATACTGTGTTGCTCAAACTTATTAGTTGGAATAATTAATTGTATAATAAATGAATCTAAAACACTTTTCTATTTTCATCTCAATTTGGAAGCTAACAAAAGCCTTAACTTGTACTGCAATTTCGTAAAAATTAAAAAGAGACTATTAGATTTTAGATTAGAAGATCCAAATATAGGCATCAATTGGATTTTCCTATCCTTTAACACTCACATAAGAATAACTGAAATTCCAATTTCCCAATTTCAGAACACTGTTTTGTTTTTCAGGGTATTACTGATTTATAGGCCTTGAAATGAGCATTTTAGTCACTTCCAAATCCTCAATTCCAGCTTTAAATAAGTTTGTTCTATTTTTCAGTGAAATGATTAAAAAATAGGATGAATTTTTTAAAACCCAAAAATGGAGCATCAGAATCCAGGTAAATTCATTCCCACCTATTGTGCCTGGATGAGTACTCCCATCACCATACTTGAATAAACTAGGGGTTTGCTTTTGGAGAAGCTGAAACCTACTTGGAGACTGGAGGTGGGGGTGCAACAGCAGAGGGTCCATCAGACACACTTACAACCTGGTGGAATGAAGGGTTTGATGAAGCCTAGCAAACCATAGAATGGGGGCCTAAGCCTTTCCTCTCTTTCCAGTAGATCACACCTTTATCTTTGGCTAAATGATGTATGCTGCTGCGCAAGATCATGAGGATTCCTTTGTATTTGAAAGATGTTACATAATACTTTTAGAAAGGTTTCAAATTTTCTCTTTTGAATTTATTCAGCCTCCAAGTTCTGACCACTATAAGACTCTCCATAAGGACATTTTTATTATTTAAAAAAATGTCATAGTATGTGATAAGACTTGAGAAGTGAGAAACACAAAAATAAGGATCACAAGTGTGGAATAGTTTTAAGAAGAAATTTTAGAACATTATTTGTCTTTATCCAGGGATAGTAATTAGAAATTTATCTTAAAATGAATTTAAAAATGAACAGAATATCAAGAGATAAATAGATAGACTGTCTATCTTTTTGAAGATGGAAAGGACAATGTGGAAGGAGATGAAAAAAATGAAAGAATTTCAGCAAATGAGTTAGCTAGCCACAGAGTTTATTAGGCAATACAAAAACTTAGAATCTTCTCTGGAGTATGACTTATTGTGACAAAAGAACTAATGCCTTAGTATCAGTACCTCATGGTATCCCTGTTGATTTCCTAGAAAAAAAAATCACAGAGATCTCCCATATCCTCCAAAGTCCTGTTTCTATAAATCTACATACCCCTACATACTAATAAGGTAAAATTAAAAATTCATACAAGTGATTGAAAATGACCATTAAAAAGAAGTGCTATTGAGGCTGGAATGTTGGCTCAGCTGTTGGAGCACTTGCCTGGCAAACAGTCTTTGGGAGAGAATGAGAGAAAAAGAGAGAATCAATTTTATTTATTTTTCCTTCTGGCCTTTGTTTCTCTGAAACTTATTTGTGTATGTGGTGCTGGGGTTCAAATCCAGGACCTTGTGCATGCCAGGAGAGCAATTCAACTGCTGAGCTACCACTCCAGACACTCTCCCTCTCTCTCCTTTTTTTTTTATTATTCAGAAATTTATTTGTTGAACAAACGATCTTTTAACAAAATAATGTAATATGTATATAGATTCTGAAGATTAGATTTACCTGCAAGAGTGCCCCACGATTACTCACCCTTATCCCTCTCCTCCCAGAACATCTCTAAAAATGTATTAGGTTGTATAACATCACACCTTATCTGGATTTAAAACATGATAATAGACCTTCTTTTTCAATGGCCAGGGTCTAGTTCCAGCCTCCACAGATGAGTGAAGACATTCGACCCTTGGTTCTCTGGATTATGCTGATTTCCTTCAGCATAATTTCTTCCATATCCATCCATTTACCTTCAAAGGCTGCAATATCAAAAGCAATTCTCCCTCTCTTTAAAAAGAAGGAGGAGGAGGAGGAGGAGGAGGAAGAAGAGGTGAAGGAGAAGAAAGTGTTATCAACATACTTTGATTTAGGGATTGCATTTTAAGTCTATTTTATAATGGTATTTAGATAGTAGATAGTAGGAAAATAATGAGAGATTAGAAAAAGCTTTAAGTAGGGCAATGTGTTTTTATCTTGTGCATTCTGTATCAACAACTAAAATATGTGTCTCTGCTAGACACAATAGCCTCAATGTAACTATGCACATCTGCATTTTCAGAAACAAATCTCCAGTTTAGAAGATACATGGTATTTTGACATCATCCAGAAATCACTTAGGTCTTTTAAGTATAGGTTTATAAGTTATATAGAGGATTAGAGGAAAAACAACTAAGACCATTCCTCAGGGCATCTCAAGGAAGGAATTGGGTATGGTCTATGTGGTGTATATATCATTTGGAAATTGCTATGGAAAACAAAAGATGACCAAGCTAATACTTCTCAGAAGGCCATTGAAACATTCTGGTTTTATAGTAATGAATTATCCCAAGTTGGGAACCCCATTGGCAGTTGTGATCTCTTTGATGAAATAGGTCAGCCACATGAAAATCCAGTGAGGTCCAGCACTGGATCAACCTGAGACAGGCACATAGACCTTTTATCTTAGATTTATCAGACATTAGAAAAATGCTATTAACTTGAAAAGAGAGAAAAATAAATGATTGTGGTAAGAAAATAAATAAAAACATGCTGACATGGCTAGGGATGTAACGCGCTCTGTTGAAAAACTGAAAATGCAGAAGCACTCATAGATAAAATAATAGGAAATATCTTTTGGAATGTTAGATAACCTTTAAGAAAGTAAGCACACTTCTTTGTGCTCTGAAAAGAACAGAAGTAAGAGCTTCAGTAGGAATGAGAAGAACTAAGATTTTTAACTGTTTTAGGGGCACTAACAAATTCTGTGGCTGGAAATAGCCATGAAACTTCATGTCTTATGTTTCT
>PVKS010024649.1:0-30817 GCA_004027875.1 Aplodontia rufa | reverse complement strand
CAATTAAGGAGAAAAACCTCACAAATGTATATTATAATTAATACTGATGGCTGGCAAAGGGGATGTGGGTCCTGACTCCATGGTGGTATCAGATCCCCAACAGATGGAATGAAATTCAGTTAGTCATTGACCCCTTCCCGCCTAGTGGAGGAATGGGCATTCAGCCTTTCAATTTTTTTTTTTTTTTTTTTTTTTTTTTAAAGAGAGAAGGACAGTGAGAGAGAGAGGAGAGAGGATCAATTTTTATGTAGTTTTTCATGTGGCTTTCGTTGCTCAGACACTTAGTTGTGTATGTGGTGCTGGGGTTTGAACCTGGGTACTTGCGCATACCAGGCAAGCGCCATAACCACTGAGCCACTGCTCCAGCCCCAGTCTTTCAATCTTACATTGTTATTGCTCTCTTCCAAACTATCAATAAAATCATTGAAAAACTTGAACATAATAAATGGAGCTCCCTTAGGCAAAGCTCCCTTACCTGGAATGGATAATGGATGTGACAAGATACCGTGTCATTGGCCCTTGAGCAACCAGAGTGACCCCCGATCCCAGGGGTTGGTCATCTATGGCGGGGAGCTCCTCCCCAATATGCCAATCAATGCTGATCACTTCCTCCATGTCACAGTATGAAACCTCAGGAAATTTTACAGCATCCTGTGTCTGATCCTAGTGAGTCTGGAATGGTTGGTCTAAGGTGAGGCCTAGGTACCTCCATTTCTTAACAAACAGCTCCCTAGGTGATTCTGACTACTGCTCAAAGGGCCAAGCAGTTCGGATGCTTTAATAAGACTAAAAACACCAAGGGCCGATGCAACTGGCCCACGCCCGGAGCAACTTGTGGAGTTCCTGCTTATTCTCTGGAAAGTGTGGATACTCACTTCTGGCTGAGAGCCTGTGGCCCTTTGGCTCCTGCTTCCTTCTTTTAGAGTTTTAAAAATGTGGGGCTGGAGCGCTGGCTCAGTGGTTCTGGTGCCTGCCTTTCATGCGTGGGTTCGCGGGTTCAAACCCCAGCACCACGTACACAATGAAGTGTTGGAGCAACAAAAGCCACATGAAAAATTAAAAAAAAATTTTGATTCTCTCTTTCTCTCTCTCACTGTCCCTCTTTCTCTAAAATAAATAAAAAAAGTTTTAAAACTGTTATTTTTTTCCCCCCTAAAATGCACCTGGCAAGCAGGTGCATGGCAGACAGTGATGGGATACTGTCTGTCTTGGGTGTTGCTGTGGTTCAAATGTCCCTTCCAACACTCACAGTGAAATGAATTGCCATTGTACGAGATGGTGGCAGCATGAGGGAATTAATGTCATGATTGCAAGAGTCTGGTGAGTGAGTTGGTCACATATTCAGCCTCCTCTTGCGCCTTCGCTCTGTTTTGCTCCCTTGCCCTTCAGCCGTGTTAGCCTGCAGCACAGAGCCCTCACCAGTGCCAACGCCTGCTCTTCACCTGCCCAGGCTCCAGAGCCATACAAACCTCTATTGTCTATAAATTACCCAGTCTGTGATATTCTGCTTCAGCAGCAGAAAAGGCACTAAGACAGGTACCATCCTGGGACTCCACTGGCACAGACTGCCCAAAGTTGGCACAACTTCTAAGGTTTCTTAGAGGTGAAGTATCAGACACAAGTCATTTGGAAATTGGGTTAAACAACAACAGAAGTCTTAGCACATTTTTTGGGTAAGTCTTAGCAGTACATATGGCTTTGGTTTCAGAAAGATCTTGCTGAGCCTGCAGAGGATTTTGAGGAGAGCTGTTAGAATCAGACCTCTGCTGCTCTTGCCCACTCATGCTGACAAATGAAAAACAACACATGCAAACAAGCTCCCGGAGCGCCACTCCCGGCAGCCACCTTCCAAAGGCACAGGGCTGTCACTGAGCCGTTGTCCCTGCAGCTCATTTGCACAGCTCAATGGCAGTCAGGGCACAGATGCTCACAGTGTCCCAGGGACAGAGCATTTTACATGCCTGGCCTTTGACATCAACCTCTGTCTCCATCCACCCACCGTTTTGAAGGGAAGAGAGGATTCAAAGTGTAAGGGTTTCGATCACCATGGAGCCCTCCTGGAACCAGAGCTCCTCATCGTGGTACAGAGGGCCACCTAGGCGTGGAGCATGGGCCAGGAAACCTGGTTCATAGGTTCTAGAAGTTATCTTTGTACAGATCCCTTTGAAACAAGTCCAACTATTTTTCTGTCTCATGAATTTTTTTTTTTTTTTTTGTACTAGGAACTGAAGCCGGGGTGCTTAACCATCGCAGCACCATTTTATTTTTATTTTTAAAGAGAGAATCAATTTTACTTATTTTTTCATTTGGCCTTTTTTTCCCCAATACTTATTGTGTATGTGGTGCTGGGGTTCGAACCTGGGTCCTTGTGCATGCCAGGCCAGTGCTCCAACTGCTGAGCCACTGCTCCACTCCTTTATTTTTTTGTTTATTATTTTGAGACAGGGTCTCACTAAGTTGCTTAGGACCTCATTAAATTGCTGAGGCTGGCTTTGAACTTGTGATCCTCTTGTCTCAGCCTCCTGAGCCACTGGGATTACAGGTGTGTGCCACTGCACCCGGCTCCCATAGATGCTGCGTCCAGATACTTTCTTCCCTTTTTGGTCTGTTCCTTTTGGGACATGAAGCCACTGCCCCATGCACTCTTTCTTGCTAATTTTTTTTTTTTTTGGAGGGGGATCTGCTTGGGGTTGTACCCAGGGCCTTGTGTTTGCTAAGTACACGCTGTACCGCTTAGTTGTACCCCATCTCTAAGGGCTCTTTCTAGTGATCCAAGGACCCAATGCTACAGTCAGAAATTCCATTCCTGGCAGACTTAGAGTCTCTGGTTTTCATTTGGCATTTAGCAATTCATTTGCCTTGATTTTGTTTGACTTACTTGGTCTGGTATTTCACTACCAAATCCAATTGGTAAGATTTGCAACTGCTGTTCTGGGTACTGAGTTCAGTGGAACCTCATTCATGTAAATCACTGGAGCAGTTTAAATTATTTTGCTTTTCCTTGGAAAAATTAAGAAGCAAAAACCCTTTCTCTAGGATGGAGTTGGGTACCACCATTCCCCTAATACTCTCTAAACCCAGGCTCTGCTCAAAACACTGACATAGCTTCGCTAGTATCAGTGCCAGACAGAAGCAGTGGTTTTAAATCTCAGCATCAGGTAAAACTTCACCAAGGCTTGTGTCCCAGCTCCCTCTGACTTGGAAGGAATGAGGTCTGAAAGAGAACACCTATTTATTCCTTGAGAAATGAGCTACCAATCATTCATCTAAACTACCATTTTAATGCCCTTTTATTTTTAAATCTTACTCATTAATAAAGTATTATTGCTATCTTTGTTCAAGAGGGAAGCAAGAGGGGCAGGGTAGCTTGATGGATTTGGAGGGTCCTAATGCTTCAGTTGTCCTCATGATCCCCGTGAGAGCTCACCTCTCTGGGGAGGTCACTCACAAATGCAGCCCCTTATATAGTTGCTGGTAACTCTTGCTTTGAACGTCTTCTGCTACATGCAGAATAAAATCTAAATTCCTTGGGTTGGCACGACAGGCTTTCTTTGGTCCTGGAATAGGTGCTAGGATTCCCTACAGTTTACCACACTACCTATTAGTCTCATTCATCTTCGAGTTTCAGTTTGTTTCCATATAAGTGTGGGTCAGAGGGCAATCTGGCTATTTATCTGGGAGGAATTAAACCTGCCTACCCACTGACTCAACCATTTCACTGTTGGGATGTACTCTACAGACACAGAACACCCCAAGGGTAGGTTGCTTGCAGTACCATAATAGCAAAAGATTGGAAGCACCCTACGTGTCCATCAAATGGGGAGTGGCACACATGTGGCGCTCTCCTGCTAGAGACGCGTGCTGCCACACAAAGATGAGACGCTCTTACCGTGAGCACGATGACACGTCATAAAGGAGAACACACACAGCGCACTTAGTTTTATAAAATAATGCTGCGTGTGCATCATCTGTAGGTATAAACACCACAGACACAAACTCCATCAACAGCTCCACCTGGGGAGAGGGATCAATAGGATATTTGTCATTTGCTGGGACTGAACCCAGGGCCTCACACAGGCTGAGCATGCGTTTTGCCACTGAACTGCACCCCTGACCCTCAATGGTTCTTCTGATGTTTTCCAACATCTCTTTGCTTTTTTAAAAAAATTTTAAAAGAGAGGACAGAGAGAGAGAGAGGGGAGAAAGAGTGAAACAATTTTTATTTAGGTTTCCAAGCAACCTTTGCTGCTCTGAGATTTCGTAGCGTACGTGGTGCTGGGGTTGGAACCAGCAATTTTAAGCATGCCGAGCCAGCACCGTAACCACTGAGCCACCGCTCCAGCCCTTCTAACATCTTTTGATTTTTTTTTTGTGGGCTGGAGCAATAGCTTAGTCATTGTGTCACTGCCTGGCATGCGCGAGGACCCAGGTATGAACCCCAGCACCATGTACACAACGAAGTGTCAGAGCAGTGAAAGTCACATGAAAAACTAAAGTTGATTCTCTCTCTCTCACTGTCCCTCTCTCTTTAGTTAAATAAAATAAGCATTATGTATTCATTTGTGAGCAAATAATGAAGACAAGCCTTTGTTTCCCAAGGTCCCACTCAGATTCCCCTGCCCTACAGAGCCTGCCCTGCTGCTTCCTTGTTCACAGAACTGCCTCCTCCAGGGAGTCCTCTGTGCCGGCCATGGGGATTCTTCAGGAACGCTCAGCTCACACTTATGCATTTCTCCCATGGCCTCACACCTCTTCCCCACCAGATCATGAGCTTTGTAAGGGCGAGCCACATCTTCCCACTCTGCCCCCACAGTCCCCCAGGCTGGCCCTGAGTCCTCCAGAGTGACCTGTGCCGGAAGCTGAGCGCAACGGCAGCCGTCGTCCAGAGTTCCCGGCCAGGCTGATTGGATTCCTGCACGTGAACACAGGCAGCCACTCAAACACCCCGTGATGGGGCTCATCCTGCTGGGTGCCCCTCAGTGTCGTCGTCCTGGGTAAATGGACCAGACGTCATCCAACTTGTAAAGGGGGCACAGTAAGAGAAGAAAGAAAAAGAAATCCGGTTTCTAGAGATTGCCAAGGCTGTCCCTGCACACATAGTAGGGGGTTTGCTATGATGCTGTGGGCACCATACTGTGCTCCCCTGGGGCCACCAGAGTAGGCTGCATTGTTGGAAGGTTGCTGTAGCTCCAGAGGAAGTAAAACTTCACTGTAGATGGTCCCCATGGTTGTCCCTAGGATCTCCTGCTCTGGCCCACCTGCAGAGACAGCCACCAAGTGTTTCCCCTTTGACTTCCTTTTTGTGGTACTATAGATTGAACCCAGGGGCTCTTCACCACTGAGCCACATCCCAGCCCTTTATATATATTTTTTTTTTAAATTTTTTTTTTAAGAAAGAGGGGACAGTGAGAGAGAGAGAAAGAGAGAAGCAATTTTTATTTAGTTTTTTATGTGACTTCCGTTCCTCCAAGACATTGTTGTGTACGTGGTGCTGGGGTTTGAACTCATATTCTTGTGCATGTCAGGCAAGCACCGCAACCGCTGAGTCACCCCTCCAGCTCCCTTTTTATGTTTTATTTTGAGACAAGTTCTCACTAAGTTGCTGAGGCTGGCTCTGAACCACTCCAGCCCCTATCCCTTGACTTCTAATAGCATCAGCAGCCCCCAGGCCCTGCAAAAGGGAGGGCTCAGGGACCACTTTGGAGGCGGAGAATTTTCTTCTCCCCACACCAAGGGCAGAGTGAGTCCTCTTTTTATCCAGGAGGCATCCGCACCCCAGTAAGTTGGAACCCACACCAAACAGCTGCGTCCCTCTTAGAAAGAAACAGATGGGCAGGGTGTGTGTGTGGGAAGACAGTAACAACACAGCAGTAGATTGAACCTCACCGATGCACCCAGCAGGAGGCAGCTGTGTCAGATCTGGCCAAGTAGAGATAATTGAAAATCCTCACCACCCTAAACTGCCAAGATGCAGGCCAAAATGAAAATATTTTTAATTTGAGGGCGCCAAATGGTTTGGAGAAGCACTTTTGCGCTTAAGGGTACAGCTAAGGACAGCAATATTTACTTTTGTGGTCTCTGTGTTCCCTTCCTGAGGACCCACCGTACTTAGCAAGCAGCGTTTAATTCCTCACTCTTGACAATTATTGGAAAAGTCAGATGTATCTCTTTATGTTCTGTTCTGTGTCCCTCAAGAAAGAATTCAACAGGCATTTAGTGGAGTGACTGCTGAGCTGGCTGCCAAGGATTTCTTGGACCAGGAAGACAATAATCCAGTGACCTGGAGGCTGAGTTTTAAAAGAGATACCTTAGTCACCCAGGCCACAGAGAAAGCTCTAAATAAAATTCCATCCAAAAAAATCCCCTCTGTACCATCAGACATTCAATTATCTAATTTCAGGGGTCCATGTTTTGAGGACAGCTTCTTGTTAGCCTTCCTTCTTTGCTACTGAGTTCAAAATAATGTAAATTTCCCAATTAAAATGACTATATTTATCACTGGTAAGACAGAGACCCCTTTGCATCCCAGAGGGAGAGAAACTGTAACAATTAGATCACTTTTAAAGGCAGTAGAGAGCTGGGCGTGGTGGTGCACACCTGTAATCCCAGTGGCTCAGGAGGCTGAGGCAGGAGGATTGCAAGTTCAAAATCAGTCTCAGCAACGTAGAAAGACCCTATCTCAAAATATAAAATAAAAAGGGCTGGGGATGTGGCTCAATGATTAATCACCTCAGGTTTAATCCCTGGTACAAAAAAATAAAATAAAAAATAAAAAAAAGAAAGAAAGTAAAAAAAAAGAGAGTAAGCCCTTTGAGGGCTGATACCATCTCATCTTTATACCCTCAGGGCCCGGCACAGAGCCTGGCACACAGTAAGTGCTTACTAAGTGCTCACTAATTCCTAGGTTGCGCAACCACCTTTCATTCACGAGTCTTGCTACTGATACTGTTCTTTCCTTGGGCAGGTTAAAATCAGGGGTTCTTGGGGGTCTATCCTGGGCCGTGTAGATGCTTGGTGGCGTTCCTGACCTCTACCCACCAGCTGCCATAGCCCCAGTTGTGACAATCAAAAGTGTCTCCAGATATTGCCAGATGTCCGTGGGGTGGCGGTGGGGGGAACGGAACTGGCCTACAGATTGCTTTGCATTTATATAATCAAAGAAGATTAAAAAAGAGGACACACATAAAAGCCCTTTGCTTCTAAGCTTTCTCCATTAGGGAATTCCATTTCTCATCCAGGAGGTCTGAAAGTTTCAACTGCTCATTCCTAGCAAGTCTTGTGTCTCTGGGAAAGGCCTGCAGAGGGTGCTCTGCGGAGGCCAATGAAGAAGACCCTGTTTTCTCTGGCCATGCCCCACATTCCCATGGAAGCCAAAGTTCATGAAGGACAGCCGCGGACCAGGGAGTGGGAGCACTGGACTCGACCACTAGCCAGCACCAACGACCTCTGAGCCTGACTTCTGGAAGTCGTGCAAGGTGGAGGGGCTAGGCCTGCAGGACAGGTGCTGAGATTCGTTCTTGCACCTCCAAACTGCTGACTCAGCTTTGCTTCTGCCGGTGCCCTCTGCAGGCATGCTGTGACTTACGGTGTGGAATCCTTAGTTCTTCTGCTGGGATCTTCACCTTGAAATTTTGGCAGAGCATCAAAGAGCTGGATGGGAATCTTGGCAGAAGCAAGAAGCCACCAATCAACCGCATAACAAGTACAACCTGCTTGGTGTTCAGCTTCAGTCTCTGCGGATGGAAACCGTCCCCATGGTTAGGTGCAAGGAGACTTCTGACTTTCCAGGGGTGCAGGGCCTGGGTGTCTGTGTTGCCTAACGAAGGAGCTCTTGCTGCCTGAGAAATCAGTCACTTTTTTTTTTTTTTTTTTAAATATTTCAACAGTGCCTGCAGGGTCTTCGGATGGATATGAGAATAGAACTTGAGGCTAAGAGGCTCTTGGGAGCTGAAACTCAGCTCATGATTTGGACAAGAAACAGTAGCACTGCAAACATGAGAATGAGGGCAGCTCTGGACTGGGCTGTCAGCTGATCCCAAGTCCCCAAAGTGTCCTCCTGAATCCATGGTTAGTGGTAGCAGGACGGCTGTCAGGCAGAGGGCAGTGGCTGGAAAATTCCCTGCTCTGGTCACCTTAATGAGAGAGGCATTCTTGACTGTGGGGCTCAGGTTTCCAGGCAGAAACAGAGAAGAAAGCACTTTGATTCCCTTCCTTGGCCTGGGTGGCAGCGTGTGACCATAGCTGGGTTGAGAGGAGTGCCCCAGATAAGCCCGGTCTGGATTCATCAGTATCAAAAACAACCCCAGAACAGACTGTGCCCACCAGCTCTCCGGCTCTCCACACGGGAAGTGTGTTGCTAGTTAGGATGCTGACCCGGGCAGCTCCTCAGGATGGATTGGAAGAAAGAGCCCGTGAGGCAGCAAAGCCTCAGATGAACAAAAGGGAACTCTGGCTCACACCCGTTGGCTTCATGGCAACAAATTCATGTCCTTTGATAGCGCTTGCTCTGACATTGTCACTGCTACAAGAACAAGACAAAGCCCCTGGCCTTCACCCGTGTTCGGCCGCCAACTGTTGAGCAGCGGCATCTGCTCAGAGCAGGTGCGTCAGTAGTGCTCTTGCTGTGGCTCTGAGCCGGCATGACGTGGAATGCTCTAGAAGCCACAGACCAGGGGCTGGGGTGGGGGAGCAAGGTGCCGGGAAAACTCTCTAAGGAGAGGTTGCACTTGAGCTAACCCCTACAGGTGGCCTGGTAAGGGGTTTTTAATCAGAGCAACAAAGTCAGCTTTTCTATTAGAAGGAATTCTTATGGTGGAAAGGAGGGTGTTAATCATTTACAATGTGCTGAATAGAAATGAATTTGGAAATGTTTTTCCTACTGCACTGGCTGCTTCTCCATCTCTGGCGCATTTGCCATACACACAACAACCAAAACAGCCCATAAAGTGCCCTGCTAGGGGATCCAGATAGCAGCCTGGGATTCTGGGAATGGGATGATGGTGAAGTTGGTTGGGGTTGCAGGGCATCCCCTGGGCCCTCCCTTCCTTAGATCTCATTGCAGGCTCCGCTTCATGGCTGTAGCCCAACAGCCATTGGGGGAGGAATCCTCCCCGTGACGCAGGCAGCAGATCCTCTGTTAAGAGGACTTGAGAGTATGCAGGGCTGGGCCCCAGGAGGCCCATTTCTTCTAGGTCCATTAAGCCACCCTGAGGCTCTGGATGGGAAGAACAGGCCCCGAGTGTGAGAGCTGTCATCTGCAGCATGGTGTCCCAGCCGTGGCACTGCTGGTACCCAGGGGCCAAATAATTATTGTAAAGGGTGGTCCTGCGCTTTAAAGGATGTCTAGAGCATCCCCAGCCTTGACTCATGAGATGCTGGCAGCGTTCCCAAGTCCTGATGACCCCAAGTGCTGTGGGGCAAGCCCCCACGCAGGGCCAAATCTTCCCCCGCTTGGCACTGCATGCATGGTTTTCCACCCATCCTAGGTATTTCCATTCCGTTCCTTGACACATTCTCCTTGGGTTCCTCCTCATCCTCTGGTCAGTTCTTTGTGGATTCCTGGTGCCTCCTCACTTTCTTCCTGGTTTCCTTTAAGGCTCGGTCCTGACCCCCACTCCCAATGTTCTTCACACCCATGCCCCTTTCGTCCCCAGGAGTCTAAACATCTCCCAGCCAGACACTCACCGATGGCTCTGCAGCCCAGATCTTCCCCCTAAGCTCCAGACTGGTTTCTCTTCATTCTAGATGTCTCCCTGGAATCCTGAAACCCACCCATCTTCTTCCAAAACCCGTTCCCCTTTTTATCTTCCTATGTCAGTAACTGGTGTCCCCATCTACCTGTTGTCCACGCCAGGAACCTTTGGGCCATTTCAACTCCTTCTTCCGTCTCACCCCTACAACCAACCCATCCATGACCAATCCCTGTCAATTCTATATTCAAAATACATCTCAGGGGTATGGAGCTGTGGCTCAGTGGTTACGGCGCTTGCCTGGCATGCATGAGGACACAGGTTCAAACCCCAGCACCACAAACACAGTGAAGTGTCTGAGCAACGAAAGCCACATGAAAAACTAAATAAAATTGATTCTCTGTCTCACCGTTCCTCTCTCTTTGGGAAAAAAAAAATTCTCAGAACCATCGTCCTCTCTATGTCTGTCTTTGGTCCCCTAGTTCAGGGCAGCATATAACCTTAGTAATGAAAATAACTCTGCTGACCTCAGTGGTCTCTTGACTTCCATTCCACCCTTCTCAATGTATTCTCCACCCAGCGCAACGTTTGGAAAGCATAAATCAGACCCTACCGCTCTAGCTTTAACATCTTCAAAGGCCTTCTGTGCACTTGAATAAAATCTCAGTGTAGTAAATGGCCCCTTCCTCCATCACCCTCCCTCATCCTCTTGTTTATGCGGGGCCCACCATGCTGGCCTTTCACGCACATCACCATGGGGCTCCTGCACTTGCTGTGCCCCCTACCTGGAACGACACCCAGCTCTTTCACCCTGCAGATCTCAACAATGCTGCCATTTCCTCTGGAGCATTTTTCCTAAGAGTGCCAGTACTCTGCCATTCAGGCTCCCTATCAGTCTCTCCCTGTGAGCAGGAAGCTTTAACTCTCTGCACATTTATGAGGTTATTTCTTTACTGTTTAGCACCTCTGCTCGAGTGCAAGTATCATGAGGGGAGGGACACCGCGTGTCTCATTTTCCCACTGGCTCGCATCTGTCTGTGTGTGGTATCTTATGTTGGTGATCTCTCTCTAGTTATTGGCTAAGTGGCCAACTCTTATTTCCTTGGTTATACAGCATCTAGGAAAGAATGCTTTATGATCTAGGGGGAGAGGTTTTAAGCGAGAGGGACAGTGGGAGAAAGAAAGTAAGTCAATTTTTAGTTTTTCATGTGGCTTTCATCGCTCATTCTTGTGTATGTGGTGCTGGGGTTTGAACCGGCGGCGTCCTTGCACATGGCAGGCAAGCGCCATAACCACTGAGCCACCGCTCCAGCCCCAGGGAGAGAGGTTTGAAGATGTCCACGAGTGACTGTAAAGTGTGACCACAGGGCTCCGTCCATGTGCATGGAAAGATGCTTTCTAATGAAGCACAAAGCACAGGGAAGTGAGTCAGGCACCTGGTGACCTTACAGACTTGTTGATTTTTTCACTCGTATTCCGTCTTTGTCCCAGGACTTTCCACTGAATCAGGAAAGTGCTCCCTGAGGAATGGGCAGGACCACACCAAAGCACTCTGGGAGGAAGAGCTGAAATTAGTTCAATTTTCTGGCAACACCGCCTTCCTGGAAGGTCCAGAGCCACTGGAGAGGACAAGGTGTCCCTAGGATGGCAGCCCCTACTTGAAGGCGCCACGTAAGTGCTGGGCAACAGCTTCCCCCAATGCTTTGCCTAATGCTGGGCACGTCATCAAAGCCCCACTAAGCCCTGGGGACTTGGTGTGACACCACACAAGCATCTTCAAAGAGGGAGACAAAGGAAGGCTGGTGGACATCTGCTTCACCCTTCTCGCCAGCATATCCAGTTACGCAGACAGCGTTGAACTTATTTTTCTTAAAATGCACAGATGTTGGGGCTGGAGCAGTGGCTCAACAGTTACGGTGCTTGCCTGGCATGTACAAGGAGGCAGGTTCAAACCCCAGCACCATGTACACAAGGAAGTGTCGGAGCAAAGAAAGCCACATTAAAAACTAAATAAAGTTGATTCTCTCTCTCTCTCACTGTCCCTCTCTCTTTAAAAAAAAAATGCACAGGTGTGGTTGGCTGCAGTGTGATGTAAGTTGATGACATTAAAATGCTCAGGGCTGATGTGTAGAACAAGAGAGATTCACGTCAGCCTCTCCTGGGAAGAGCAGAGCCTGCAATTCAGCCGTACGCATCTGCCACGATCAGGTAAAACTCTTCTATCCAAATGTATCCCCAAATGTGGAGGCAAATGAGCCCGAACCACGGTGGAACCCAGTTCGTGTGTGACCTGGCGGAATTCTCCTGAGCAGCTTCCGTAAGCCTTAATGAATCTGAGGGAAGAGTTTCAAGGTCCGCGTGTTTCAGCTCAAGGACGAGTCTGGGGCCCTGGTTCCAAACACACTGTGATTGGCTGCATGTTGCCAAACAACAAAAATAGCCCTGCATCTGTTGTCATCGCAGGGCTGGGACGCTATTTACAGGCGGGTCACTCGAGTTCCTCCAGAAGCCATTAATAAAATACTAAGAGGATATAAATGGGGACTTGCACGAACAGTAAAACAAAGAGGAAGAACCGGGCAAAGGGCGGATTCTGGCAGGGTGGAAACCAGAGGGAAAGAGTCTCTTAAATGTATTTTCAGCCAAGAAGAAAAGAGAAAGCCTTGTGAAGGTGCCTGCTATTTTGAGAGAAAGGTTCTGTGCCAATAGGAGCGGTCAAAGTTTTGATGATTTTTTTTTTTTATGTTAAACCCCAAAGATAGAAATAAAATAGAGTCCCTGCCCTCGCAGAGCATGCAGCCGGGGATTCGGGCTGCTGGTTTGGAGAGAGGGCTGTGTGCTGGATGGCTCAGCCCTGTGGACGTTGATGCTGCATGGGCTGATGGCAGAGCTGGGCAGAGAGGAAAGCTAAATGCAAAGTGATTAGCAGGTGGGGCATTGAGGGACCCCGGGGAGCAGAGACTTAACTTTAAGATCCACATTAAAGAATCCAGCAATGGGGCTGGAGCGGTGGCTCAGCGGTTCCGGCGCTTGCCTTGCAAGCATGAGGACCCGGGTTCAAACCCCAGCACCACGTACACAACTGAGTGTTGGAGCAACTAAGGCCATGTGAAAAACTAAATAAAGTTGTTTCTCTCTTTCTCTGTCTCTCTCACTGTCCCTCTTTCTTAAAAAAAAAAAAAAAAAAAAAAAAAAGAATCCAGCAAGAAGCCAGACTTGATGGCGCATGCCTGTAATCCCAGCCACTTGGGAGGCTGAGGCTGGAGGATCACAAGTTCAAGGCCAGCCTCAGCAATTTAGCAGGACCGTAAGTGACTTAGCAAGACCCTGTTTCAAAATAAAATAAAAAAATAAAAATAGCTGGAGTGTGTCTCAGTGGCCTGGGTTCAATCCCTAGTACAAAAGAAAAAAAAAACCCAAAAAACAAAATCTGCAAGAAAGAAGACCCCACTGAATTGAAACAAAGACAGATGGACAGATGGAAGGGTCCCAGGAGAAGAGGCACTTAAATCCCTGTTGGATGAATCAATCCATCCATCAGTCTCTCTTGCAGGTCCTCCATCCATTGCTCACCTCAGATTCCTTGTAGTAGCGCTCTGGAATTTCGTCGCAGGCGATATCAATAAAGCAAACTTCTCTCTCTAGGTCTTTGGCTTCGTTGTCAAAAATCTGAAAGGGAAGAGCAACAGATCAAAGGTTAGCAACGCCAGATGAAATCCTCCGAGGTGCCCGCGGTCGGCACAGCCATGCCTGAGGCAGAACTACACCCCACAGCGCATCTTCGCATGGCCGGGTGCCCCTGGCTAGTGCTTTTGCCTGCCTCGGAATGTGCGAGAAATCATAAAAGGGCTTTTATTCATTGCTTAGGCTCTGTCACATCAGAGGCAGGTGTGGCATCCATCACCACTTGCTGAGGGGTGGGAGAAAAAGCGGGCTGTTTTTAGAAGTTCAAGAGCAAGGAAATAAATCTCTTCCAAAACCGCTTCCAAAACTGCAGTCTGCTGATTTTTTTTGGCAGTTAATCTGAACAGGGGGGTGAAGAGACTGGAAAGGGTTAGATGTGAGACAAAGAAGCAGTGATCAACTCAAATTTTTGGAATAAAAATGTGCATGTGTTTCCACTAACATTTTTACGTATAGTTAATTTCACAAATAATACACGCTCATCGCGGAAAATGCAGAGGAGCAGAAAAGAAAAAATAAAGACAATCCCACTGCCCAAGGGCGATGAAGCGTATTTTTCTTGATCATTTAAGAGAATGATTTCCTTGGTACATGTAAGGGTGCCAAGGTGTAGCTCGGTGAGGTTGAGGTGTGGCTTCCTGCCAGTCTACTCTAGGTTCCAAGGGTCCAGAATGTCCACCGATTAAAAAAAAAAAAAAGAAAAAGAAAGAAAGAAAAGAAAAGACAGCAATGATATACAGGTAGAAATTCTGCAGAGAGATTAAGTTCCCCTAGCTTTCCCGTTGCCATTTTTCTGGTCTAAAGGGATGAATGTACTTCTGAAGGGCAGTAAACAGATGAAGCTTGGAAATCAGTGCATCCTTGGAGGAACTTGTAACTGCTGAGCTAGCTCCCGCAGGGCGCCGTCATGAGCACGAATCACATCAGACTCCTTGGAGGAGAAAGGCGTATTTTTGAAGAATAGGATGGTGGATGCCAAGGTGCATTGTCCCGACTCAAATGTTGTGCCTGTTAATCACATGATCTCCCACTCGATGGCACGGAAGGGCCCTTCGAGGCTGCACTGGTCCTCATTTGCTTCTTAAGATGAAAGCAGTGGCTCAGCGGTTGCAGCACTTGCCTGGCAAGCGCGAGGACGCGAGTTCGAACCCCAGCACCACATACACAACGAAGTCTCAGAGCACCAAAGGCCACGTGAAAAACTAAATAAAATTTATTCTCTCTCACTGTCCCTCTCTCTTAAAAAAAATGAAAGCATCGGTCCTTTCTCAATGCTTTCTGCATAAAATCTGCACTGGTAATCCTTCTCCAGTTCTGCTGTTGGCTTCAATGCCTGTTTTCTTTTAAAAGGTTTGGAGGCTACTTGGATAAACCTCCCCAGGCTCGATAGTCTGGCCCCAGATGAACACTGTCATTTTCTTTAAAGGCAAGATGGCATCTTATCAGCCCTGATTCCTTCCGCTGCCACTTGAAGTCAAGTGCTTTGGGACACTCCTAGAGTGTTTGGGAGGGACAGGTGGATTGCTCGAAATGAAATAGTCAACAAGTTCAAGTCTGAGTGGAATGAAACACTGTCCTAGATTATTTTCCGCCCCCATTCTTGTTCATCTTTTTTTTTTAAGGGTGAGCCAAGAGAGGCATGTGCTTCATTAAGAAAAAACACACACACACACACACACACACACACCAGAATACCTCAGAGGGGAATGAGCTCCTGGAGACTAAATTATAAAAGAAGTTAAAAAGGCCTGAAATTTACTGGGATTCTGCTGGGTGTGGTGACACATGCTTGTAACCCCAGCTACTCAAGGAGGCCAAAGAAGGAGGATTATAATTTTGAAGCCAGGCTCAGCAATTTAGTGAGACCATTTCTCAAAATAAAAAAGGTTGGGGGTGTGGCTTAGTGGTGGGACATCCCTGGGTTCAATCCTCAGTATTGAAAAAAACAAACAAAAACTATGGGATTCAAAGAAAGGGAAATAAGCAGATGCTAAAGAGGTGGGGGTATTGTCAGGTTTTACCTAATTTAATTCAAACTTTTTATTTATTTTTTTTGTACTAGGGATTGAACCCAGGGGTGCTTAGCCACCGAGCCACACCCCAAGCCCGTTTCTTAATTTTGAGACAGGATTTTGCTAAGTTGTTTAAGGCCTTGCTAAATTGTTGTTGCTGGACTTGAATTTGCAATCCTCCTACGTCAGCCTCCCAAATTGTTGGGATTGCAGGCATGCGCCAGCACATCTGGATTAATTCAAACTTTTTTGATCACCCATTGTACCAGTGATCACATTAATGCCTCTCAGGTCTAAATCTACCGGTCAGTGTCTGCTCTGCCATAACCCACTGGACCCTAATAATTCTGTCTCCCCTCTAGAGTGCGCACTATGATAAGCCTTGTCAGTAGGGGGCGCTGGAGGGACTCTTTTGGGTTTGGATTGGGCAGGTTATGGAGTCTGAGTGGGGACATCCAGTGGTGCTCTGCCCCAGCTGTGTGACCTTGTCGTCCTGATACAGGCGCTGACACTGCACCCTTCCTCTGCACACCTGTCCTCTAGCCTCCGCTTGCCTATGCCTGCCAAGGCTTTGGCTGCCCAGTGAGTAAGAACCGCTCTGGTTCAGGTGACCTAGTGAACTTCTTACCATTGGTGGGCTACAACCACACCTTCTCCAGGGACAGGGGAACCCCAGCCATGGAGAAGGGCACCCTGTCCTCCCTTGGGTGTTCTTAGCTCTAGGGTGCCCTATAGAGTTTTTTTTGACATCTTTATAGCGGCTCCCACCAAGGGCTAATAATTCTTTGTATTCCTCTTGTTCAAATCATTGTGTGGCAGCCGCATCAATGTTTAAAGCAGCACAATTCACAATAGCTAAATTATGGAATCAACCCAGATGCCCATCGTTACGTGAGTGGATTAAGAAATTGTGGTGTACACACAGCAGAGTTCCGCTCAGCTATTAAAAAGAACGCAATTACGGCACCCGCTGGCAAACGGATGAAACAGAGAATAACCCGTGATGTGAAATCAGCCCAGACCAGAAACTCAAAGGCTGAATGTTTGCTCTCGCATGTGGAACCGAGAGTCAAACAAAGGAAAGGGAAGGATAAGACTACATAAAGAGTAATTCAAAGGCTGGCACGGTTGCTCAGCGGTTAGCACGCTTGCCCGGCGCATATGAGGACCTGGGTTCATTCGAACCCCAGCACCATGTACACAACTAAGTGCGGGAACAACTAGAGCCAGACGAAAAAATAAATAAAAATGGAATCTCTCTATCTCAAAAACAAAAGAGTCACTCAAATACAAATTAATAGAAGAGCTAAAGGAAGTCTAATAGAGTGGAGGAAAGAGAAGGGGAGATGGGGGAGGATGGGAGGGAACAGGGGAATAAAAAGTATAGTTTGCACCTCTAAGATAGAAACTAGAAAAGTAAAAACGAAAAAACCAAAAATGGAAATCGGTAGAAGAAATAGACCAGGCAAGTGCTGGGGAGGGATGCTGGGCAAATTATACTGTACGCCTGTGTGAACTTGCAGCAACCAGTGAGAGATTTGGAAATAAAAAACTTAAAAGCATAAGTAGACCAGCTAGGGAGGGGGGCTGCTAACATCAACTCAACCACGTCATGAAGATCGTATTATCATTCCCAGTTTTCAGATGAGGAAAATCAAGGCTCAAAGGGCTAAAGTCAGTAGAGAAGCTCAGGGGGGAGGGAAGGTTCTAGGCTCCAGAACCAGGCTCATCCCCTGATAAAAGGCTGCCTCTTAGCATCCAACAGAGCAAACAAATATCAGCCCAAAGTGCTTTCCCGGCTTCTTTCTAGAAAGACGAAATCCGAATCTGGTCTCCTTCTGCTACCTATGAATGTACAGCCTGGGCAGTCATTGCTTTGCACGCCTCTGAGACTGCAGTTCCTCTAAGGGTTCCTCTAAGGCTGCAGTGGACTCCACTTAGGTACAACCTCCAGGCACCCCCTGTTCTCCTTCGTGAATATGATCCTAACCGGTGCCAAAGTCCGTGAACACCCCGCGCGGGAAGGATGCGTCAGTTAAACTCTGCACACTGGGGTAGGGTTTCCACCCAAACGAGTTTCTCTCTCTCACACACAATCACATTGAGGGCATAGGATTACAAAGCATCTGAATTTCCCATAGATTACAAATCTCCCAGTTATTCAAGATTTTAGGAGATGCTCGTAGGGGCTCAGTAAGCAGTGCCTAAAGAGTGGAAGGCATTTTTCTTCAGCTTCCCAAAGCAGGGATATTGCTTACCGATCGATCTTAGTGTCCTCTGGTAAGTTTGAGCTCTATTTCTAGTTCTAAGCACTGTAATTTTCCCTAATTCCCAATATAGGGCTCAACCTAGAGTAGAAACCTGCTAGAACGTGCTGACGGGTCCTGTGCTGGGAATCGGAAGAGCAGAGACTGGATTCAGTGATCTTCTCTGCATATTCTTTGGCCCTTTATGTCTAGATCTATAAAAGAAAAAGTTAGTCCATGGGTTGCGGACATGGCTCAGAGGTAGAGCACTTGCCTGGCAGGAGTGAGGCCTGGGCATCTCTCTAGAGAGAGGGCTTGACCACTGTCACCTGATTCTCAAGGACATCTGTGGCCCTAATGAGGTTGAGATCAAGTGACCCAGATGACCCCTAAAATTTCTTCCAGTCAAGCATGTGACGTTGAGTGACACCTGGGTCACATTAGTCACCTATGTCTTGCTCTACGGCTTGTTCCCTGTTCCCTTACCCCACAGTTGGGTGGTGGAAGGGGGGCCTGCAGCAGGAAATGGGAAAAGGTGTCATGGTGTGGTGAACTTGGAGGACACAGCCAGGATGAGATGACCTGACCTTCGTACTCAGGGCAGGGCAGGATCTAGAATGAAGCCCACTCGGTCACAGAGGCTTAACCAAGGCTCCAACGGAAAACACTTAGCCGGAATATTCATGTGAGCGTCCGACCAGTGGTGAAAGCAGCATCTGTCAGAGTTCTGCTCCAACCACCGGCTCATTGAGGTGGAGGAAAAGATCGGCTGAGATAGCTTAGGAAGAGATGCACCTTGTTAATGCATCAAACCAAAGCTTTGCGGTTGCACCTGACACGGGAGAGCCATGCACCTTCATGGCTTTGTGGGAAGAATTTGTCTGCTTCTGAGATGGGACTTGGATTTGGGAGTTAATCAAGGTACTTCTCTTGTATCACCTGTAGCAATGTTTCCATGTTTGGGTATTTCTCACAGATATTCTATTGGTATTTTTCCATTGCTATAAAGAAGTAGCTGAGGCAGGTTAATTTTATAAAGAAAAGTGGTTCTTCTAGCTCACAGTTCTGGAGATTCGAGGTCATAGCACTGGCATCAGCTTAGTTCATGGTAGATGGAAGGAACAGGTGTGAGAAGGAGAAATCACATGGCCAAATTAAGCCAGGGGGAGTGTCTGGAGTCTTGGAGGACATGGACCTAGCTGACTGAAGGACCGCCCACTAGATACAACCTTTCAGGGTTCCACCCTCTTCCAACACTGAGGCTAAGCTTCCAACAAGGGACACAATGAGACATCGCTAAACACGTTGACACACAGGAGGAAATATGTTTATGCCCTTTCTTCTTCTTTGCCCACACATCATCTGCTGTGGATTTTGGTGTGAATCTGGTCGACTGCCCTGACCTCTACCATGTCCCCCTTGCCCCAGGAATGAGCACCCAGGAAGACAAACTCCTTTCTCTATGGATTGAGCAACACTACAACCGGAAGCAAATATGGAGAAATGCTATCTTACAGATTTTCCTTTTTTGTAAAGCCTTGTGAACAGTATTAAGTATCTTAAAAATCTTCATGTATTTTGAATTAGTAATCATTCCATTTGATAATTTATTGTAATGAAAGAAGCTTAAATAAGGGAAAAGCTTTATGCACAAGAATTTTCATTGTGATATTATAGTGGGAAGAGGAGAGAGGGAGAGAGAAGCAGGGGGAGAGAGGGAGGGAGGGACTTAAGCATCCCAGCCTGAGAAGGGCTTGGAAATGAGGATGAACCCATCTCGTGAACTATGATGTGATCACAACTAAGGAGAGAAACACATTAAGCACGGCACGTGTTTCCCACCACTAGACTGCTACTCGGGCAGGGGAGTCCCTCTGGATTTTGAAATCCCCTTGTTTCATTTCTAGATGGTGTGATTTCCCTTGTCACCCACCACCTGTCTGTCTGGGATGGCTCTCATCAGTCCACGACGCACAGTGCTGGCAATCCGGGATTCCGCAGCCGGGGCCTCTACAATCGTTAACTTTCAGAGTTTAAGATCCCAGCTTAGATGAGAATTCTCTGTGCTTTCACACAATTTCTACCTAAGCATAAAAGTGCTCTAAAAAAGAGAGAGTCTGGTTTTTTTAAATTGAGATGGAAAAATTAAAAAAAAGGTCCAAGCTTAAAGCTCATGTGGATTTTATCCTCCTGCCACACGCCCGAGCTGCTTGAGGACACAGAGTAGAGGTGACTGATTAATATGGACTTTGAGAACTATCTACCAGGTACTCTGCTTTATGCTTCAGATATGATTAAAAGGACAAAGAGGCCTAGCTCAGCTGCTGCTCTCTTCTATTACAACTTTATTTTCAGCATTTGGGAAGCAATTAACCAAGACATACCAAGAAAGGACAAGGCCAGCGAGAAGGGACCCTGGCATCGGATTTGTTGCTTTAACGTTGCTTTTTTCTAATGTTCTAAGGTCACAAAGTGGCAATTGGTTTGGTAGAGGGAAGGGGATGCTGGTACCTGGTTAATATTTTAAGCAAATAGGGCAAGAGCTGGTTCATGGTTTATGGATTCTTATCTAACAGTAACATACCCAGTTGGAAAACGCCCAAAAACCTGGCCATAAAAAAAAAAAAAAAAAGGCCAGGTTATCACTGATGAAAACCACCGTCTCACGACCCTGCTGATACTGCCATCCTCATGGAGAACATTCTCACGGCTCCGCAATTCAACGGGGACTATTACCCGAGTCTGTGGACTCTAGGATCCGACCCAAGAACGTTTCGACTTGTCTTCCATGTAGCCATTAAGCTGGGATGAAACGAGTGGTCATCCTTGACCTCTTCAGAAACATTTTCTCCTTTCCGGAACAGAGTTGGGTACCTGTTACTTGTTCTGCAGATGGAATTACCTAAGGACGGTGCTCTGAACAGAGGAAGAGGCTGGGTGCCCAGCAACCAATGAGTTTTTTAAGCGCCTACTACGTGTTCAACTCGTGTGCCTCTTAAATGTGTAGGATAAGGTCCGCTCGCAAAGGGGCTTTGGATTTTGCCAAAAGCAGACAGTACAAGATGGAACAGCCAGGCACTGCCTAGCTACTCAGGACGGAAGAGGAGGATCCCAAGTTCAAGGTCACTCTGCACAACTGAGTCTCAAAAAAAAAAAAAAAAGTAAGCAAAAATGCTATATATAATAAAATATAATCTATATTATTAAAGTACAGTTGTCTCTTGATAGCCCAGGCATGGATTCCAGGACCCCCTCTGGATACGCAAATCCCTGGAAGCTCAGGTCCCTCATAATATAATATTTGCAAATAATCAACATATACTTCTTGTATATTTTAAATCATCTCCACATTATTATTTTTTTTTAAAGAAAGAGGGACAGTGAGAGAGAGAGAGAAAGAATCAACTTTAGTTTTTCACGTGGCTTTCGTTGCTCTGACACTTCGTGGTGTAGGTGGTGCTGGGGTTCGAACTCGTGGACTTGCGCACGCAAGGCAAGCACTGTAACCGCTGAGCCACTGCTCCAGCCCCCTCTACATTATTTTAAATACCTGATACAATGCAAATGCCATGTACACAGTTGTCATATAATATTGTTAGGGAATAATGGTGAGAAAAATCGGTGGATGCTCAGTGCGGAGGTAATTTTTCTCCAAATATTTTCAATGCGCAGTTGGTTGCCTTGGCAGACATTTCGCTCTCAGACACAGAGGGCCGACTGCCCTGGTCCTAAAAGTGTGCTTGCAGTGCACATCCTGCAAGGAGTGAAACCAACACCTGTCCATCGTGGCCTGGGCCTGGGGTGCTCCGACTGACGGGTGCTGGGAGTGCCAGGGAAGAAACGGCCCCAGACCCATCTTGAACTGCCCTTGGTCTTGGAGCAGGCTTAGAGCCCCATCTGGCAATCCAGTGCGAGGGACCTGCGTTTACTTAATCCTCATCAAACGCTGCTCTTGCCAGAAGCTTTGGGGGTATTAAGGCTGAGGGAGGAAACGCCTCCCTGAGGCTTGCCCGTTGACTCAGAGCCTCTCTGGAGAGCGCCCAGGTGGGCAGGATCGTTAGGCCTTTGGTGCAGAAGGGAGAGCTGGTTTTCTCAGAGCCAGCAGGGAGTGGCAAAGCAAACTGAAGGCAAGGGTTGAGTCCTGAGAGTGTCAGAGAAAACCCTGCCCAAGGAGGGCCTGAAGAGCCTGCCGAGCTGCCCCGGGGCTGGCAGGGCGGGAGCTGGGCTCTGCCTACCTGCCCAGCCCTTCACTGACGGCTCAATCACCTCCCAGCTGCAGGCATTTTTTATTTCCACTTTTTGACTTTTAATTTTTTTGGGGGGTGGTACTGGGGATCAAACCCACGGCTCCTGCGTGCTAGGTAAGTGCTCTATGACTAGGCTTGCATCCCCAGCCCCAATTTTTAAAAATACGCATTTTAATTGAGATAGGACTGTACTCATTTATGGGGCAGTGTGGCGTTTCCAGTCATGTACACAGCGTGTAAGAACTGAATCAGGGGAACCTGCGCATCCTCCCTCTCCAACATTCATCCTTTCTTTGGGAACCTTCAGAACCCTCTCTACTAGCCATTTTGAAATGGCCAATTAACTGTTATCGACCAGAGTTACCCTACTGTGTGCTACAGTACATGAGAAGTTATTCCTCCTCTTCAACCTGGGGTTTGCATTTTTTTTTAAAATCATTTTTATTTAGTTTTTCACCTGGCCTTTGTTGCTCCGACATTTAGTTGTGCATGTGGTGCTGGGGTTCGAACCTGGGTCCTTGTGCATGCCAGATAAGCACTCCAACCCCAACCACTGAGCCACCGCTCCAGTCCCTGGGGTTTGCATTTTAACAAGCTGTAAACAGACCTTGGGAGGAAGGAACGCTGAAAGAGTCCTCTCTCCAGGGACCTGGCTTTGAGGCCATCTTCCAGGCTGAAGTAGTTATGGGATCTGGGGAGGAGGCAGAGGGTGTGAGGGAGGGGTTAAGCTCTCAGGATACAAGCTGGTCACATGAGAACACCCCCGAGGGATCCAAGAACCATGGAGTAGAATAATGGCCCAACAGGGCTACCGTACATTAGATCCCACCTGGGGAGGGTTGAGTTAGGAGAGGGGCAGGGCAGCTGATCCCACTGGGGAGGGCTGAGTTAGCAGAGGGACAGGGCAGCTCTCCAAGGAAGGCTAGAGCCAGGTGAGAGAGGTCAGAGGTGAGTTGTCTCTGGAGTCAAGTGGCTGCTCTGAGCACTGCCTGTGGGGGTTCTAGATGTCCTCCTCAGCTGACAGTAACCAAGGCAGGCTGACACACTTGGCGATGGCCAAGGCTGAGCCCCTGAGCAACTGGTAATGGAGTGAGGATGCCAGGGCAGAGTCTGGGGAGGCCAAGAAGCACAAGTAGAAAAGAACTCCCACCTCTGAGTCACTCCGAGGAAGCAGATTTTAAAACTTGGGGTAGACACGGTGCCTGATAAGTATGCTAGTCACTGACGATGCGTCTCTGGATCAGGTTAAACTAATTAAACTCTTAAATGGGACTCTGCCAGGAAGGCTTGGGGGCACTCCGAAGCCAGTGGTGGGCTCCCAGTTCGCTCAATCTGGCCTCCTCTGGGTGAAACCACACAGAAGGCGTCTCCTCCAGAGTATCGCCCCTTCTTCCCTTTTAAAAATAAGTTTCTTTGGAAATAGATGAAAATATAATTGAGCTGGGTGCGGTGGCGCTCACCTGCAATCCCAGTGGCTTGGGAGGCTGAGGCAGGAGGATAGGAAGTTCAAAGTCAGCCTCGACAATTTGGCCCTAAGCAACTTAGGAAGATCCTGTCTTAAAATAAAAAATAAAACAAACTGGGGATGTGGTTTAGTGGTTGAGCGCCCCTGGACATAACCTCTGATACTTGTCCTACAAATATGTAGAAGAAGTTAGCAACCACCCACAAAGGTACTAAGATGCATGCTAACCCCCTGATCCTTTGAGTATGGAATAGATTAAACAAAAAATTTTTTTTGAGAGGGACAATCAGTTTGATTTATTTTTCCATCGGGCCTGGCTTTCTCCGACACTAGTTGTGTACAGAGCTGTCCCATCACCCCAAGAAACTCCTTCGTAGTTATACCCTCCTCCCACTCCAGTCCCTGGTGACCACAGATCTGTTTTCTATCCCTGTGCTTTTGTCATTTTAAGAATCTCAGACAGGGGCTGGGAGTGGCGCTCAGGGGTAGTGTGCTGACCCAGCATGCACAAGATCCTGGGTTCTAGTCTCAACAACACAAAAAAGAAAAAAACTTCAGACAAATGGAATCACCCAGAATGTAGCTTTTGAGACAGGCTCTTCTCGCTGTGCAAGGTGTTTGAGGTCCATCCTGGATACAGGACAGTGAGATACCGTGTATCTCAAGGTTCGTTCCTTTTTAGTGCTAAGTGGTATTCCATTCTGCAGAGGCTTGGCATTTGTTTATCCATTCCTAACAATCCATTTCTGGTTCCGGCAATTATGAACAGGGCTGCTAAAAGCATTTAGGGACAGATTTTTGTGCGAATACCAGCTTTTATTTCTCTAGGGACAAAACTCAGGAGTAGGATTTCTGGGTTGTGCGGTGTGTGTTGATTCTTCCTGAAATACACAAGTGTCAATACTCCTGTAGTGGGTGGAATAGAGTCTCCACACCAACCCATATCTGCCAGGAACCACAAGAGTCACCTTATTTGGAAGTGGGGTCTTTGCAGAGGTAGTGAGGGTCTGGACAGAAATCCTGGATACAGGGTGGTCCCTAAAGCCAACGACAGCTGTCCTTATAAGAGAACATGACACAGACACAATGAAGACACAGGATAGTTGGGACAGAAGAGGCAAGGAAGGACGACCCCCCACCCTGGGCCTCAAGTTCAACTTCACGCCTCCAGTGCTGTCAGAGCCTCCTGGCTGCTCAGTTATTATAGCAGCTTGGGAGCCAATCACCCTCCACCAGTGAGGACCTTTTGGTCCTTTGCAGATCCAGAGGGAGCTCTCCAGGCCCTGAGCCAGCGAGGCCCTTCCCAGAGGCCTCCCGTTGAAGGCAACTGGGCCTTCGGTTCTCGAGAACCCAGGAAAGGTGGCCTTCAGATGGACCAGTGGTAGGTCGAGGGAAATTCAAGACAGACAGATGGAAACCTGACACAGGACAGGAATAACTCGGGGCACGGCTTGTGGCTAAGGCAGCACCTGGGGGAGAACAGGGACGATAAGATCAAAGAGCAGAGAACAGTCTGAGACCGTGCGAGGCAGAGACCCAAGGGTGAAAGAGGACAACGGTGAGTGCAGATCCTCAGCGTGGTCCCTTTGAGGGTGGGAGCACCAGTGTGCCAGCAGAGCAGGGGGAGGGCTGAGAACTGCTTCATGCCATGACCTGAAGTCCCACGCAGGGCACCGTGGTGACCCCGTGCGCGCTTGGCTGAGATTAAAGGTGAGAAGGAAGGTTAAAGAGAGAGTAATCAAAGTGACATGGTGACCAATGACAAGAGGACCGTTTGGAAAAACAATGCTCTAATCAGGCGCTCTAGGGCACGGCCACTAATTATGAGGACAGAGAAGTACATTAAAGCGATACAGCCGGGTCACAAGTGCGACAACTAAAGGCACACACACACAGGCTTAAATAAGTAAAAAACCTCTTCTCAGCTTCCGTTCCCAGGGCGGCTGCAACAAGGCTCCTTCCAGAAGCATTGTCTAATTTCGGTGCAGAATCGCCTCTGTGCGGATTCCCCCTATGGACACCGACTCTCTCAGGAGGTCTGGCCAGCACCTGCCACATGCGGGTGCAGACACTGGTACCAGGAGTGGGTGCAGGGGCTCCCCATGGTAGGATCAATACTGCTTCCAAAATAAGCCTCGGAAGCCAGCAGCTGTGCTTACGATAGCTCCAGTTGCTCCCGGGTCATTTTTATTTTTTTTAAGAGAGAAGGACAGTGAGCGAGAGTCAATTTTTATTGAGTTTTTCACATGGCTTTCGTTGCTCTGACACTTAGTTGTGTACGTGGGTGCTGGGGTTTGAACCCGTGTACTTGCGCACGCCGGGCAAGCGCCCTAACCACCGCTCCAGCCCCAGGTCTGTCTTATTTTAATTCACAGGGTGGTCTCTGGGAAGCAGAACTGGTTCCCCCTAACTGGGAAGTGCTCCCAGGTAGCCACTTGGGGCTGGCCAGCCTCTAACGGCTCCTGGTTTGGTGTCTTCTGGGTGACTTTGATCCCTTTCTGCCCTAAACTTGTTATGTTGGAGCCTAAACAATGAATTCCTTGCTCAAAAAGGTAGAATTCCCTAGTGCATGCTTTTTCGTACACGGGGGACAGATGGCTTGCTGAGGCCCGTGGGCAGAGAGTGGAAGGGCTCTGAGGCCAGCAGCCCGGCTCGCTAGAGGCCACTGCTTCATCCCCAGGTCCTCTGGGGCCTGAGTCTCCTTTCAGCCCATTCCTGGCGAACCTCTCTGGCGAAACAGTGCAATGGCACTAGCCCAAAACCACTTCAGGATCCTCAGAGATTGCATCTACCGTCAGAAAATACAAGATCAGCAGCGAACCACTACGGGTTTCTGGTAGGTCGTGTTGTTTGATTTTCCCCTTCCACATACACGGGTTGAAAACACCTCTGGAGGCAAAGCTGGGATCTACAAAGGCCTCCTGGCTGAGCTCTCTCTACAACACGTCCCCATCCCAGGCAGCTGCGGAAAGTTCCAGAAGGAACCTCCCCAGCATGGGGCAGACAGACTCGGGTCAGCAGGTGGGGGCTTCTAGAGCTCTTTGCAGGTCTGTGGTACAGTGAGGTCCCCAGGCTCCTGTCCTGGTCTGTGGATTTGCTCCCGCTACAAACTCTGTTTGGCAGGGACCCTGCCACCGCCTCTCTCCTTCAAGGGACCAGTTCTCAAATGCACGTTTGTGATCCACGTTAGGCTGTTTTCCTATGTCATTTGTTTTTTTTTTTAAGAGATAGTGAAAGAAACAGAGAGTCAGTTTTTATTTTATCATCTGGTTTTTTTTTCTCCCTCCACTTAGTTGTGTATGTGGTGCTGGGGTTCGAACCTGGGTCCTCATGCATGCCAGGCAAGTCTCCAATCACTGAGCCACCTCTGCAGCTCTTCCTATGTCATTTTTATTATTATTGTTATTATTTTTAAAGAGAGGAGGACAGTGTGTGTATGTGTGAGAGAGAGAGAATTAATTTTTATAGAGTTTTCACGTGGCTTTCGTTGCTCTGACACTTAGTTGTGTACGTGGGTGCTGGGGTTTGAACCCGTGTACTTGCACATGCCAGGGAAGCGCCATAACCCCTGAGCCACGGCTCCAGCCCCATATTATTATTTTTTTGAGAGAAAGGGATAGAGGAGAAAGAGAGAATCACTTTTACTTAGTTTTTTCATGTGGCTTTCATTGCTCCGATACTTCGTTGTGCATGTGCTGGTGCTGGGGTTTGAACCTGTGTACTCGCGCATGCCAGGCAAGCACCGTAAAGGCTGAGCTCCGGCCCGCTCCTATGTCATTTTTAAATAATAAGTTTTTTCTTTTCTCCTTTTTCATTATCAAAAAAATAAATAAAATTGATTCTTTCTCTCTTAAAAAAATCATTATTATGGAAAAACAGGAAGAAAACTGTACAGAGCAGATACAGAGCGACAGCCACAAGCCTGCAGACCCGGTTTTGGGAATAGGCTCTGCTGTGTGTCCAGGTGACCTGGACACCTCACAGAGGGCAGCTGGACCTTACTTTTCCAATCCACACAGTGAGAGCAGGCTCGGGTCTTTCCCACTGGGGCGGTACTGAGGATCCAGTGATACGAAGCAGGGAAAGCCCACTTTATTTTGCCCTGGCCATGGTGAGTGCCAGCTGATGTTGGTGTCATAATGAGGAAAATCACCCACAAGTCCAGCACTTTTTTTTTTTTTTTTGGTTCTGGGGATTGAATCCAGGCTTGCTTAACTACTGAGCCGCATCCCTAACCCTTTTTCTTTTTTTTTTTAAGAGAGATGGACAGTGAGAGAGAGGGAGAGTGAGAAAGAGAGAGAGAGAATCAATTTTATTTAGTTTTTCATGTGGCTTTCATTTCTCCAACACTTTGTTGTGTACGTGGTGCTGGGGTTTGAACCGCATCCTTGCATATGCCAGCCAAGCACTGTAACTGCTGAGCCACTGCTTCTGCCCGCTGCTCTTTTTATATTTTATTTTGAGACAGGGTCTCACTGAATTGCTTAGGGCCTTGCTAGGTTGCTGAGGCTGGAGTTTAACTTGCCAGCCTCCTGACTCAGCCTCCTGAGTGGCTGGGATTACAGGTGTCTGTCACCGTGCCTTGTTTTTAAGGTCTGAAATGCATTTCACTATATGGCTCTAACGTACATGAACCAATTTTCCCTTTAAGATCTTTTCTTCTTTTCCTCTGCTATGTTATTAATAATGTTATAGTGAAACCTGTAATAAAATGTTAGTCCTTGATTGCTAAGGAGCTAATAAACCCCCTGGATTCCTCAGACACTTACGTCCAGGTCAGTTGATGTCAAATGACTACACCAATCTCTGGTCTGATTCAAAATGAACACATTCAAAACTACATTGATGATCCCCAGCTCAACTCTGTGGCTCTAAGGTCTAAGCCTGTTTCTTCTCGTGGCCCTTCAGTCCTGCAAGTAGAGCTTGGGCGTCATCTGATGCTTACTTCCTCCTCATTCTCCCATCTGGTCAGGCACTAAGTTCTATTTATTCCACTGCCCCTCATCTCAACCATCACCACAATGGCCTTTACTCTGTATGTCACTTGGACAGCCACAGGACTCCTACCTGTCTTTCTCTTGAGACTGATATCTCCTCCATCCACCCATCCACCTGTCCACCCACCAATCCACCCATCCACCTGTCTACCCATCCGTCCGTCCATCCACCCACCCATCTACCTGTCTATCCATTCACCCATCCATCCACCTATCCATCCACCCGTCCATCCATCCATCCATCCACCCATCCCTCCACCCACCTGTCTACCCATCCATCCGTTCATCCACCCACCTGTCCATCCACCCATCCTCCACCCACCTGTCCACCTGTTCACCCATCCACCTATCTACCCATCCATCTGTCCATCCACCCACCCACCCATCTACCCACCCATCTACCTGTCCATCCACCCATCCATCCACCTGTCCATCCACCTACCTACCCATCCACCCACCCACCCACCAGTCCACCCATCCATCCACCCACCCGTCTACCTGTCCATCAGGCCATCCACCCATTCATCCACCTGCCCGTCCACCTATCCATCATCCATACACCCACCCACCCACCTATCCATCCACCCACCCATCCATTCATGCACCTGCCTATGAATTTTCTTCTCCATGGACTAGACTATGGTGGAAAGAGCAGAGCCCAGGAGTCAAACTCTCTGGTTCCAATCTTGGCTCTGATCATCTCCCTGAGCAGTCAGGACCTGGTGAGGCAATGGGTGTGCAGGGGCTCTGCAGAGTCCCGCATGGTACCCGGTGTACTGCCTCCATCAACTCATCTAGAAAGTTCTCCATTCTCGTTTCTTTGCTCTGGCAGGCCCCTCTTCCTCCGCTGAGCCCCAGGCTTCCCCCCCACATCCAGCTCACAGTTTCCACCTTCTCCGTGCCTGGCCCTGGCTCCACCTCTCCCCTAAGGCTCTTCCTACTTGACAAGCCTGGAACACACCAACTCCCCGCTGAGATCACAGTGACTTTCTGGATCACCTTTTAGTAAAGCAGCAGAGTGCATCATGAATTCCCTTTGGGGTGACGTGAGGA
Organism: Aplodontia rufa; assembly: GCA_004027875.1. NCBI lineage: Eukaryota > Metazoa > Chordata > Mammalia > Rodentia > Aplodontiidae > Aplodontia > Aplodontia rufa. The sequence goes on along the minus strand of PVKS010024649.1, from coordinate 1,424 downwards.
TATAGTGCAATTCTGGAGCTCCCCGAGGTCATCACCAGGAAAACACATTTGCCTCGACAGGTGCTCCTTTTGATAAATTACGATGCTGTGTACCATTCACATTCCAGGAAAGCTTGAACAATGATCTGTCCACTCCAAGCTTTCACTGTTTCTGGGATTTTGTGTATGTGAACCCAGGGTCTCACAGAAAGCATATGCTGTACCACTGGGCTACACCCCCACAGCTCCAATTCCAAGCTTCTAAATAAGGCCAAAGACAGCCAGTGGTAACAGGCCCAGTGTGCATTTTGTTTAAAAAAAAAAAAAAATTCATCCACCCACCTGGGAAATCCAAAGTAAATGTCTTGGTCATATCAGTTTGGATGTGTCTGGACATGGCCAATGAAATCAATTTAAAGGTTGTCAGCAAAAGTCTGATTTTGCTGAATTCTGCAAGTCTGGACAGCTAGCGAGCATCCCAGGGTTCCAGTAAGAGGACAGTCACAGCCAAAGTCACATTAAGTGCTCCAGAACAAGAAACACATGTGGCTTTGGAGTCCTGGGGAACGTGCCACGCATGTATTGTGTTATTCTTTCAGCATCTCACGTGTAAATAGAAGCTTAAAGTTACTTTCTTGTTGCTTTTTATTTTTTGCTGTTGTTGAACTGAACTGTTAAATACCATCAACCTTGAGTCTTAACACTGGCTTTTGTTGGCTGGTAATTCATTCATGGTGCCTGCCAGCAGACGGCATCTTGTGAGCTAACAAGGAGTAGCAGATGTCAAAATTCAGAAAAGTGTTTGTGAGGGAAAAAAAGTGAAGTTCAGATAAAGCCCATCTACTTAACTTATGTATTTCTCAAAATCAGGAAAAAAAAAACTTGGAATGGAACCTTCATATGACCCAGCTATTCTACTTCTTGGTATATAAGCAAAAGATCTAAAATCAGCATACCATGGGGATACAGCCACATCAAGGTTTATAGTAACAAAATGCACCATAGCCAAGCTGTGGAGCCAACCTAGGTGCCTGTCAACAGATAATGGATAAAGAAAATGTATATACACGATGGAGTACTACTCAGCCGTAAAAAAGGAGGAAATGATGGCATTGGCTGGTATATGGGTGGAAATGAGCTAGATCCAGAAAGTCAAAGGGTGAATGTTTTCTGATTTGCAGAAGCTAGTCCAAAATAAGGGGAAAAAAGAGAAAGAGAAAGGAAGGGAAGGGTGTGTGTGTGGAAATTCCATCAAAATAGAAGAAATGTTGGTGGACTAGATGAAGGGCATTGAGGGGTGGAGGGAAGGACCGGGTAAGAGAAGAACAGCACATTTCTATGCACAGATGTGAACATACCTCAGCAAATCTCACCATCATGCACATCATTAAGACACTATTAAAAAAAAAAAACTAGGGCTAGAACATTAGCTTGGCGGTTACGGT
>PVKS010024648.1:0-30825 GCA_004027875.1 Aplodontia rufa | reverse complement strand
GACTTCCCTTTTAATCCAATATTCTTATTCTATGGATGAGGTCAGAAAGATGACTTTCTCGAACATTCTTTAGTTAGTAGGACTAGAACAGAGCTTGAGCTTCTCGATTCCAGTCCAGAACACTTTCATGATGAGTAGCACCTTGCATGCCACTTCTGTTCCTCAAGTCCCCCCTCACTAGCCCCACCAACTCTCCTTTCCTCACTGAAATGGTTCCCATATATCCTCTCCTCCATTTTGTATGTCAACCTATTTACCTTTATTGCAAACTTGCTTAATTATCCATCAGGAATCTCTGCCGTTTTCATTCAGCTGGCATTCTCCTTACCTGTCCTCATCTCTCTCTCTTATTTATTTATTTATTTACTTTTTTTTTTCATTTGCAGTACTACTGATGGAACCAAAGAAACTCTACCACTGAGCAACATCCCCATCCCTTCTTATTTTTATTTTCAGGTAGGATTTTACTAAGTTGCATAGACTGTCTTTGGACTTGCAGTTTTTCTACCTCAATCTCAGGAGGACGTGTCATTATAAGCATGTGCCACAGCGCCTGCTACCATTCCCCGTACCTATAATTCCCCTCCTTGTGTTATCAACCTCCCGTATTCTTCTCATTTCTTACAAAGGACACTGGTAACACATTAATTGCCAAGTCAATGTCTGCTTCCTATCATTTTTTTCATTGAGCTCTAATTTGTGTTTTCCCTCATTTTAAAAGTATCCATCCAATAAGTTGAACTCTCATTATTTCCCCTGCTCTCTGATGAACATCGGAGATGCAATAGAAGGCATGGTACCTATTCTTTAGAATCTCAGTTTTGAAAATCTTTCACGCATTGAAACATCTTTTATCATTCACTTTACTTCTAACTTTTTTCTCAAAAATTTTAAACTGCCTCATCTTCCTCTGACCACCTCTTCCATGTTGCAGTTGTCTTCAAGGTTCAGTTCATCACTTTCTTTTTCTTCTCTGCTAATATGACATCTATACTTTTCCTTAGCCATACTCCTAACTACTGATCTGGATCTCCAACTGTCTATCAGCAAACTCTACCTGAATATTTTGCAAGCACCCACTTTCCATGATCTACCCTCCGTGACCCATCATTTTTATAGTGTGTATCTATTTTAAGATTATAATATTTTCCGAGTTCCTTAAATAACAAACTGAATATATATCTTTGATTTCTTGCCTTTACTTCTCTTTTATGTCCTATGCGCAAGTGGCAAGAAGAAAGTCCTCTAGAGACTAATTCCTAAATATCTCTCAAAGGCATCCCTTCCACTGAAGTTTTCTTGCCTTGGCCTTATTTCAGTTTTTTTATTGTCTTTCATGAAACAATGATTTTAGCATCCCAAATGTCTTCTATTACTCATTCTATTGATATTTTTCCATCCTGCAAGAACAATCTTTTTTTTTTAAAGAGAGAGGGATAGTGAGAGAGAAAGAAAGAGAGAATTGATTTTATTTAGTTTTTCATCATTGCGCCAACATTTCGTTGTGTATGTGGTGCTGGGGTTTGAACTCACATTTTTTACATGCCAGGCAAACACTGTAACTGCTGAGCCACTGCTCTAGCCCCAAGAACAATCTTCTTCAAACAGATTTAATTATATGACTTTTGCACTTATATATTTTAAGTCTTGATTCAAAGAGGATATAAGGGGGCTGGAGCAAGGGCTTGGTGGTTACCCAAGCATATGCGAGTACACAGGTTCAAAACCCAACACCACGTACACAATTAAGTGTCAGAGAAATGAAGGCCACATAAAAAACTGAATAAAAATTGATTCTCATTGATTCTCTCTCTCTCTCTTGAACTGTCCCTCTCTCTTAAAAACAAACAAACAAACAAACAAACAAAAAACCCCAAAGAATATGTAAGATACCTCACATAAATATGTAAAACTAAAATACTAAAAACAAAACAAAACAAAAAAACCTAAAATGGAAGGAAAATAAGGTGAGCTAGAAATGAAGATCAAGGCAGCAAGTTCTGTATCTTTTCCAATGACAGAGAATAGTTTTTATTTTGAATAGACAGGTCCAAGGAGAAAAGTGACTTCCAAAAGCAGTGTCCACATAGGTGTGTTTCTTCAAATGAATTGTAAGTTCCCTCAGGATGGTGATAACTTTTTGTTTGCTTAATTTGGTGTTTTTTCATTCACTAGAACTTAGTATAGTGTTTCATTGACATGGTTAGAAACACTGTCCTTAACTAATGTGACTAGTCTTGTCTTTTAAATATTAGGAATTTCAGATTTTTGTTATGTCTTATGGCTGTTTGTATAGCTAATACGAATTAGTAGATTATAAATATGATAGGTAAAAAACATATGCAGAGGGGGCTGGAGCAGTGGCTCAGCGGTTAAGGTGCTTGCCTGCCATGCACGAGGACCCGAGTTCAAACCCTAGCACCACATACACAACTAAGTGATGGAGCAATGAAGGCCAGATGAAAAACTAAATAAAGTTGTTTCTCTCTCTCTTTCTTTCTCTCTCTCTCTCTCACTGTCCTCTTTTAAAAAATGCAGAGCAGTTTCATGTTACCACCCACCCCAGCACATACATGCTTACACTCTTACTTACTAACAAACACATCCATAGCTCAAAACTATGATCAGAAATCAGTTTCCCGTTGAGTTTCCAAATTCTGCTTTGCACAACAGTTATTTTTTCCATAGATAAACTTACCAGATAGCACAGTTTTTCTTCAGAACTATATGATTTACTGAGAAAGATTTCCATGACTGTCAATCAGGTAAGAACATGGGTACAACTAGATAAGCTCTCCTTAGGACAGAAGAACACATTCTTCTAACCGCCGTTGTGCACTGAGGGTATGTACGTTGGGAGTGGAATGGGAAGGGTGCATCTGGCATTCATTTGGAAAATAAATTAAAGGAAAGCTATTATTAGAGATTATAGTTTGCCTACTTAAAATTTATAATCTTCATGGAATGAGTCTAGATGTGGGAGTGAAGCGGCATATTTCTTGCTATTTTGAATAAAGGAGCTGTAAGCATTTCTGTTATAGTCTTCAATTTGTATATGTTATTTATGTTTGCTGTGAAAGTTGATGTCTATAGTTAGGCAAAAATGACATTTCATGTGTTTGTGTTAATGGATCTGGAAAAGGAAGAAACAAACTTTTTCATGCTCAAGGAATGATTGTAGCCATATGATCGTTCTGACATTAATGTGATTAACAGAGGACAGAGAATGGTTAGTTTTTACAAAGAAGATATTCCACTAAAAGCCTGAGCGGGGGCATCCACTAGGCACAGCATCAGGTACAGATCACAGACACATACTTCACAGGTTCTGGTGTTTCTGTTTAAAAGCTCTGCTGCCACAGCGTTGTACAATCACCAACTCGACATATTGTTGACAAGAACTGCCAAGCACCTCGCCTTCATTTCTCTCACGAGAAGACAACAGGGTTGGAAACGATCTCCAACATGACACCGAGTATACTTTCTTCAGCTGGAGCACAGACACCCTTCCATTTGTACACGCTTAGCTAACTCACAGATTTTTAGTTTCAACATTCCTCTAGTTCTAGGAAATGCAAATAAAAGAAGAAATGTGTGGCTGTGTCACCATGGTAAACATGTGCCACCACCCATTTTATACTAAAACCAGTTGAAGTTCTGGGTGTATCTTTTTTTTTCCTTCTTTAACATTTTGGTATATAACATATCAGAGTGCACTTGTACAAATAAGACAAAAATATTGATTGTAATAAATAATAGGTAGGTTTGATTCTCAACATAAAGAAATTTCACTAAACATGTCCTATGTGGCTTATTTGTAACTCGGCATTATTACCTGTTAGTTTTGGACTTGCCCAATTCATCCCCATCCAGTGGTAAAATGAATCTTACCAAGCCTCAGAAATTTCTCATTGTCTACCAAGGCCAATATTATACTTGAGACTTAGGGGAGTTACTTTTCCAAATGTAGTGAGCAGTCTGTGCAGCCTGAATGTGGGATAGGAAATTGTCCTTTTGAACAAGGAGACTAGGGATTTGTAACTCAGAGATTTTCATCTCTATTACCTAGGCACTATATGATATGCCAACTGTGCCTTTTAATCCCAAATATCATTTGTTCACTTCATTGTATTTACTACACTTTCATTTTAAAATAGCCAGTAGAATAAAATATTCTAATACACCATAGCCTTGTGGAATTCTTAAAATAACTTTCCTGCTTCTATCTTTTTTTATTTTTTTTAAAGAGAGAGGGACGGTGAGTGAGAGAGACAGAGACACAGAGAGAGAAACAATTGCTATTTAGTTTTTCATGTGACTTTTGTTGCTCTAAGACTTCGTTGTGTACTTGGTCTTGGGGCTGGAACTCGTGTAGTTGTGCGTGCTGGGCAAGCTCCATAACCCCTGAGCCACCGCTCCAGCCCTGCTTCTTTTAAAAGAGATATGATGTAATATAAAATTCTAATGACTACTCCTCTCAGAAATCAAGATTATTAGAGTTTCATAAGCTACTTCAGATCAATTTATTGCCTTAAATAATTACCCAAACCTACAAACGCATTGAGGGTGGAAATTATTTGAACAGGAGCTTCCCCTGGTTTGCTCCAAGTCTGGACTGGACTGAAGGATAAGGTGTTTCTGTCTCCTGTACTTATGAGTAAGGGGAAGAAGGTGTGCAATCAACTGAGTGGGTGGGTTTGACCACCAATTCCCACCAGTGAGCCCGGATAGTTCGGCTGATGGTGCTGTGCAGCGGAATTGACAAGATGTAACTGACACCATTTCACTTTTTATTCTCCAAATGTGTTGGAATAATGGGTCTTAGAAATTATTTTAAGCAGATAATTGTGTGTTTGAAACCAGGCATGTGACACAGAGGATACTTTCCCCCCATTTTTTTCCTTTTTCTTGAAAGCCAGTTCCAAGTCACTTGTAGAAAAATTTCTTCTAAATCAATGGCTTGTATTTCACACACACACACAAAGATAGAAACACATAACCGTTTTCGAGAGAATGTACTAGAATTTGATGTTTCTCCTTTTCGACAGACGCTTTCTCCCCTGGTGGTTTCTTGCTGCTGTATCCTCTTTATCCTTAGCATATTGTAGACCTAAAAAGCAAACCAACCAACAAAAAACCCGATTCTTCAAAAATTGATAAATTCTTCATATGCATTAGTCTCAGAATGTTTCTTCATTTTCTACTCTGTGATGGTTATACAAATAAACTGATGAGCTGGCCTTGAAGCCACCCACATCCTGGTACACACTAAACAGAAATCAAGCCTCCATTATGAAACGGGAATCAAATCCACATCCTCTGTGCCACACATTGAAATTCTTGCCTTTTTTTAGCTAGTATGTATGTCAGCTCTTTCTTATTTTCTTTTTGTGAACTTGCGGCCTCAGATGTTAGTTAAGTTTTACTATTCTTCAAAAGCATTTATTTGAAAAACATGTGAATGGAAAATGAACATGCTAAACTAATTAGGATATGCAAATGTGGTTCAGTGGGCCTGCTTTTTAAGTGAATCATACTTATTTGAATATACAAATAAAAGAAAATTTGTTTCAGTAACAATCTGGAAGTTAGTTCATGTGGAACAAATAAGGGCTTAAATTATAAGGATTAACTTTTCAGAATCTACTTTGCAGTTCACCTTTTTAATAGAAGGAAATGTAGACTTGAGCCAGAGGCTCATGCTGGCATTCAAGGAGGTTTGGTGAGCCACAGCATACTTACCAAGCTCTTGCCTTCATTTAAAGTGAATGAGGAGACTAAGGAAAAGCTCCTCATGAGGATTTACTTATTTCTTTCAAGACTAAGGGCAAGCAGGTGCAAATCTAAAACTATAAAACATGAACACTTAAAACATTTTTCTTCTAAATAATATTTTTAGACATGGAAAAGAAAAGGTTTGGCACATTCATTTCCGATATGCTATTCTTTTTTTATTAAGGAATTTAGTTACTGTACAATAAAAAATGCACCCAATGAAGCAATATTATATGTATATATTCTTAAAATTAGATTTCCCCCTAAAGCCCCCCTCTACTCTCCCACACTTACACCTCCCTCCCTGAGCCTCCACCCTCCTTCCCCATGCATCTCTATGATTGCGTAGGTTATGCGTTACTACAACTTGCTGGGTCTAATACATGAGAGTTGACCACCTTTCACACTGGCCAGAGTCTAGCTCCAGCCTCAGTAGATGAGTGAAGACATTCAACCCTTGGTTCTCTGGATTTGGCTAACTTTACTCAACATGATTTCTTCCATTGCCATCCATTTACCTTCAAAGGCTGCAATATCATTGTTTCTAATTGCTGAGTAGAACTCCATGATATATATGTACCACAGCTTTTGGATCCAATCATCCAGTGAGGGACATCTGGGTTGGTTCCCTAATTTAGCTATTGTAAATTGAGCTGCTATGAACATAGATTTTGCTATGTCACTGTAATGTGCTGATTCCAACTCCCCTGGAAAAATACCCAGGAGAGGGATAGCTGGATCATACATGGTGGATTCATCCCTAATTTTTTGTGGATTCTCCACACTGCTTTCCAGAGGGGCTGTACCAGTCTGCAGTTCCCCTAACAGTATGTTAGTGTTCCTATCTCCCCGCAACCCCTCCAGCAACTATTATTGCTTATTTTCTTCATTTTTGCCAATCTGACTGGTGTGAGGTGAAATCTTAATGTAGTTCTTGATGGAGTAGGAGTCGTAAATGATGTTAAAAGAAAGAAGTTGCATTAAAAGAAAATAAAATCTCTATTAAAAAGATAAAAAAGAAATTAGGGCAAAATATTGTGCGGAAGAAATTAATTTTGAGGTTAACTCAGGCTGAAATTGCACCCCCATAGGGCAATGTTATACATAATGTTTAGGATTCATTTTACAGGGATAAGAAGATTGGGGTTTTTCAAGACGTGTTAAATTATGGAAGGAACCAAAATAACGAAAATTGTTATCCTAGGTCATTTCCACTCAATCAACCATTTTTTAGGGGAACTATTTGCATGTGTAATTACTTATAAACTTATTTAATTAAAAACACATTGCATTATTCCTATAAAACAGCCCCATGATTTATATTAGATAAACTGCTCTTCAAATTTTTAATATTATTTCATTTATTCTTCATTTAAGCAACACGTATTAGTTGAGCTCCAAGAATGTGATCTTCATGGCTTAAGGCAGCTTAGAGAATACAGGGGTGACTATGACATGGCCATGGCCTGCACCTCACCAGCAGTCTTGTACAGGAGACAAGGACACAAAACACTCATTCTCCAAGAGAAGCATCTCCAGCCATAGCACTGGGGGGTGTCTGTATCCATGAACTAAAATGCTTGAGGGTTTTATTTTTTGGCTGGACGAAAGGTGAAACTGTCCTAGTAATACACAGATGCCTGCAGAATAGAGGAAAATAAAGAAATATAAAGTAAATTTCTTGCTCTGTGATACTTTGTTTTTTGGCCTTTAAATACTGGATCCCTCTAAACTTGACCCTGGCCCTCTCCTTTGCAGTATATATCAGAATTTGACAATTCTTCTACTGTGTGGTTTCAGTTACTACCTCTAATCAGATAAAACCCACAAATACCTATTCCTAGGGTGGTCTCACCTCTTACCTTTGCAAACTCATCTCTAGCTCCTTCCTGATACTTCCTTCTGTGTTTATGAATGTACCTCCACCTTTACATCACCAAAACCACTCTAATAATTTCCATTTTCCAAAAATCTAGCCTTTTCCCCGCATCACCTCTCTCATTGACAAGCACACCATCCACTCGGTGCTAAGCCAGATGCCTAGGAATCATCTCTGACTGACAGCTCTCCTCAGCAGCCTTTCTCTCAAGCACTATCTCAAACCTAAATACTTCAAATCTGCAAGCTTCTTTACTCCTGCCACCCGGATCTAATTGACACCACATGTTTTCTGGATGTGGGCTATGTGCAATCATTCTGTTCTCTGATTTCTGCTGAAGTTGTTCTTAACCCAGTAGGCAGAGTGACATTTTATTTTTTTCTCTAAATCATATTACCTCCTGCTTAACTCCACTAATGACTTCTCATTACCAGCAGTATACAATTCTTTTTTTCCAACGAAACAATATATTTATATTCTGAAAATTAGATTTACCCCTAGAGCCCCCCCTAATTACCCATCCTTGTCCCTCCCTACCTCCCCCCTCCTTCCCAGTACATCTCTACGAAACCTTAGGTTGTGTGTCACTACATCTTTTCAGGGTTTAATACAGGAGAGTTGACCACCTTTCCTATGGTCAGGGTTTAGCTCCAGCCTCCACAGATAAGTGAAGACATTCAACCCTTGGTTCTCTGCATTATGCTGACTTCACTCAGCATAATTTCTTCCATAGCCATCCATTCACCTTCAAATGCTGCAATATCATTGTTTCTAATTGCTGAGTAGAACTCCAATGGTATATATGTACCACAGTTTTTGGATGCATTCATCCAGTGAGGGACATCTGGGTTGTTTCCATAATTTAGCTATTGTAAATTGAGCTGATTGTAGATTTTGCTGTGTCACTGTGATGTGCTGATTCCAACTCGCCTGGAAAAATACCCAGGAGAAGGATAGCTGGATCATACATGGTGGGTTCATCCCTAGTTGTTTTTTTTTTTTTTTTAAGAGAGAGGGACAGTGAGAGAGATAAAGAAAGAGAGAAACAACTTTATTTAGTTTTTCACATGGCCTTAGTTGCTCCAACACTTAGTTGTGTATATGGTGCTAGGGTTTGAACCCGGGTCCTTGCGCTTGCTAGGGAAGCACTGAAACAGCTGAGCCACTGCTCCAGTCCCATCCCTAGTTTTTTGAGGATTCTCCACACTGATTTCCAGAGGGGGCTGTACCATTCTGTTGTTCCACCAACAGTGTATTAGTGTACCTATCTCTTCACAACCCCTCCAGCTTCTATTATTGTTTATTTTCTTTATTTTTTGCCAATCTGACTGGCATGAGGGGAAATCTTAAAGTAGTTTTCATTTGCATTTCTCTGATTACTAGTGATTTAGAGCACTTTCTCATGTATTCATTGGCTTGATCAATGTCCTCGAGAAGTTTCTATTTAGTTCTTTGGTCCATTTGTTGATTGGGTTGTATGTGTCTTTGAAGTTGAGACTTTTGAGGATTTTGTAGATTCTGGATATGAGGCCCCTGGCAGAGGAATCACAGCCCATGATTCTCTCCAATTCTGTAAGAAACCTCTTGACTAATTTGATTATTTCCTTGGGAGTACAAAAGCTTTTTAGCTTTATGACATCCCATTCACTGATTTTTTACTTTACTTCCTTCACTTTAGGAGACATGTTGAGAAAGTGTTTGCCTACTCCCAAATGCTGAAGTGTTGGACCTAATTTGTCTTCCATCAGTTGCAAGGTAGCTAGTTTAATTCCTAGCTAGGAATTAGGTCCAACACTTCAGCATTTGGGAGTAGGCAAACACTTTCTCAACAGTATACAATTCTTGAGAAAAAATGAAATAGATTACTTGCATTTTCCTATAGATACCAGGGGCTAGTATTAACTCTCTCTGAAATATACATTAAAAGTAAATACTTTCCAGGAGTGACTTAGGAAGTTCTTGACACAGTAATGCTGTTTTGTGGCATGAGTGGAAAGATATCCAAAGTTAAGAAGAGTTGCTTCTAATTACATCCCTTTGCCTTAGAATACTATATGATTCTGTCCATTCCATGGGCCTAAATGGGATAGGATTCACGTAGTTGGGAAGTCCTCTCTAGATGTGGCTTTTTCAGAGAAGAGTTACAACAAACCCAGTTAACATGTCAACATGGCATGTATCCTACACAAGCTTCTATGAGGAACAGAAGAACCTGAAAGTGTGGATGTGCTGCAGGGCACACCTGTGTCCCACTGTGAACTCCCAGTGATACCTATAAAGACTTTGTAGAGAGGTAATGACCGGAAATCCTGACTCAGGTAGAGAGACTGATGGATCAGCAAAATAGGCAGAGGTTCTAATATGAATTTCAACTTCATGAATATTTAACTTTATCATAAAATATGCGATGAACACATATTAGTGAAATGAACTATGAGTCTCTATTCTCAATGATCCAGCTTTTCTGTAATGCTCCTTCACTTGTAGTATCAGGGTTTAGAGTAGATAACTCACAGCACAAGTAACCCCATAAACACATACCTTTAAACTTATCACGAAAGGGAATGATTAATTATAAAATCAGGGATGAATACAGAAGGCGTTTGTCAAGTAATGTTTTTTTAATGAATTTTGACAGCTAAACAGGAGAAAAGTAATAGACTGAGGAAGGAATAAGCACAGAAGGCAAATAGACAGAGTTATGTTCAGGGGATGGAAAATAGTCTCATTTATTGAACTCTAGAATATAGGTCACAAGAAAGACAAGTTGGTGCTGGAAAAGTGAGTTAAAGTCTGATGATGTAGTTGCTTGACTAGTTTCCTACGTACTTTGAAATTCGTATTATAGGTAATAGGGGACAGCAAAGGTCTTTGACTTGGCAAGTGGAGAAAGTATGCATCTTAGGGAGAATATCCTATTATTAGTGCAAAGTTGAAATGTTCAGAAGAAAAATTAGAATCCAGAATAATAAGGGACTATTTGCAATAATTTAGATAACAGTAATTTAGGCAATGATCTGATTCTATTTCTGAAATAGAATCTATAGCATCTCCATTGGAGTGGGAGATGGAGGGAAAGTGGAAGGTGAAGTGGTTGAAAGGTCATCTGGGAAATTAGAACTCACTTCCACTATTTTTACCTTGCTTGGGGTAAGAGCAGATAGTGTTTTGGGGAAGGCTGGACCAAAATACAACTTGAGTCTTGTGTGATCAAGAGATCATCTAGTTCTGATGAGTATTATTAGTATTGCCAAATCCTTGGATCTGTACGGACTGCATGGCATGATTTCCATCATAGTCACATTCACAACAGAGGTATATATACATATATGAAAAATAAGAAGAAAATAAAAACTTCAATATGGTTTGTGAACCAATGGGATTTCCTCTACCCTGATTAATCACAGACCTACACTACTCAGTGATAAAGCTTTTATCTGAAGTCACAATCCAGGCATCTCAGTGTGGGAACCTATCATGAAGGAGAAACATGCACAGGCTTTTTCAACCATGTAAATTCTATGGTGTTCTAAAGTGAGAATTACAACAGAAAACAAGCAAAAACATCCGTCCCAAAGAAGTGAATGAGGAAACATTGAGAAATGAATGCAAGTCTTTTCATAACTTTCTTATCAGAACATAACTTTCAATACCAGCATTATGGATTAATGCTTATTTGATGTTCCTCCTTTTAAAGATCAGAGATTCTTTCTCTTGAGGCATCCTGGAGGGCTTCTTCCTGGCAAGTGAGATGTCCCTAATTGGGTTAGAAGCCCTAGGAGCTGAACTAAAACTATAATATGCTGCTTTTTCTCTTGTACCTGGGAAGGGGGAAGTCAGAATGGCAAAAGCATTCAGCAGTCTGGAAAGTTTTGAAGTCCAAGCTGATGAACTCAAAGCGCAGCTGGTCTGAAAGAGGATGAGCACCAAAGAGAAGCGAGCAAGTCTCCCAACAATGATCAGACATGGAAATTTGGTATTTTCAACTTTCACCCACCAGAGCAAGGACCATGGGATTATAGACAAGTTTAACTATAGACAAGTAAGGCAAAAATTGAGGAACTACAGATATCTTTGAAATTCAAAGCTTTTAAGATTTGGGAGATCATCTTATATTTGAGATCTTTCCATATTCCCAACACCAAAATGACAATCTGCCTATGAAATCAGAAAATGTAACACTGGAAATGTAAATTTAGGGACCATAAAAGGGTGATAAAGGACTTAGGATTGAGTGATGCTGAGTGGCAAGAGAAAAACAACTATATGGTATTTTAATTCTATTTAGTGGGATATGGATTATACATTATAATCATTTATCTGAGTGTAAGGATTAGCTATTCATAGAGCTCTCTGCACCCTGAAATTGTATGGTGATGTGTATTTCATCGTAACCACTGTCAAATGTTCTTGAATAATAGGTGTGAAGAGGCAGGCACATACAAAACCTTAAACTTTACCTACATAATTTGGTGCTAAGTGGTTATTTAGAGTTTCTTTTAATACATTAATGTGCATGACATGATCTGAAAAGAACAACACTCTACTTCTGCTGTGTTCCAGACCAATAGATGAGCTCAAGATGTATTCCCGTGTGGTAACGTCAGGATTTTCAGAGCACCATAAAAGCTTTTTATTGTACACTCCATTCCTGTCATCCACAGTTAGCTAACAAATATGATAGGTTTTTAATATAATCCACCCCGTCCTTGCCAGTGCTCCCTGTACATTACGTCATCTTCATGTGGGCCAGGAGTTTGTTTTCCCCAGATGGCCCTCATGAAGCTGCTGACAGCCCTTCTGACTGAGAAACTGTAGAACAGCAATCTTCCAGTTCGTTGAGTACTACTGACAAAGGGGGAGATGTTGATACCCGGATGCAAAAACACTCTATCAGGCATTACATAGTGTCTGTGTTCTCAGCATGTTTCGGGTGTGATAAGTCATAGCACATGCTTTCTGACATCTTTCTGCATTTCACTGCTGTGTAGAGTTTCCCGCAGTTGAAATCAGGGTGACAGAATGTAAAAAGCCAACTGTGACATCATCAGCAACTGGGAGCAGTCAGTGTATCATAAATAATACTTTGCAGACGTGTAAAAAAAATTAAGTTGTGAAAAGTTCACCATAATTCCTTTGAAGAAAATTTGAAATCAATGGGTTACTGGCTTCCACATGCTTTTTTTACCCAAATAATGACAAAGTACAAAAGTATCTGTAATGTTTCATATTGATAAGTCAAAGGAACAAGATTATTGGTGATACTGTTCAGTGAAACGGCTAGAGATTGGGTTTTTTCCTGGCAAATTAAAAAAAGTTTTTAATTTTGTTTTATTTTAGAAATAGTTGTTCTCTTTAAGGCAAAATCACGAATTAACAACTATAGGTCCCATAAAGCAATGGGTGGCATTGCACAGGAGGTGGCTCTGCTGTAGATGGAATGTCCCCTGATTATGATTACGCCTGGGTATTAATAAGGACAGCAGCTGAAGCAATCTGTTCAATTTTATGCAAATTAGCCCTGGCCCTCTGGCTTCTGGCTAGTGGCCAAGGCAGCCTTCGGCTGGGTAAAGTTTAGATTTATGCTTTATTCCACTGCTGCAAAGGTTTATTTAATTATCTGTATTTATTTAAAGCAGAATAGTACAAAGCAATTCTGCATCTTGGTCAACTCTGTGATGGCTGAATTGTGTGGGATTTCCCACCCACCAGCAAGCTAGTTTGAATTGCTGAAAACGTGCATCATTGAATCTGTCCCCAAAGAACGAGAAGGGTTGGCTCTTCTCACTGCTTCCTTTGGCAATAAAGACCTTGAGGTGTTTTTTTCCTGCTGTGTCATATTTTCTTTGCCTATGAAGGCAAATAATTCAAGATCACTGTTATAGTAAAACTTCACTAGCTAGGACTAAGTAGGGGATACCATCTATGTTACTTTATTTGTATAAAATTCAAAAAGAACTATGTATCTACTATTTCCAAGCATATATATGTAACAACTCAAAATCATTTGGCAATTTATATTCAGATATATTTTTATGTCTGTTTTCACTGATCCATACAATGATTTATAATTTTCATCTCAACCATATATACCTGTTATGTACAATTAAAAGCAACTTACTATTCTTTCTGAATTAATTATTCCCTTGCAGACTTATAGTAAATTTAATTGGTATAGCCAATGTATTTCTCACTGAAGGGTATATAAGAGAATGTGAATTCAGCTTCTATCCACAAATCAAAACATCAAAATTCATAAGATTCTAGCAAAATTTAAAAATGTTACTGGCCACTTACCATTTATCAATTTCGTATGCAAAAAGGTAACCTAAGACATGGTTTAGCACCAATTTATGAGCTTGCTTTACATATTTTATTGTAATTGTATGTGCACTGCTTCTTGATTTTCATAAATTCACAGATTTCATAAATACCACTAATATTCCCTAGGACATTTGGGGGTACAAGAATTGTATCATATTTTATCAGAAAAATTACCTGCCATCATATTTAAATTAAAAAAAAGTGTGGAGCTATCACCCACCATTTTCAACTCCTTGTACTAAGATCCGAGCCTTAGATTGTTCCTTTTTTCTGTTAATCTAGGCTCTTATGCACCTTCTTTTATTTTAAGCACAGATTCAGTGGACAGCCAGCACTTGTTCTGGTTTTAAATCAAAGGCTGGCAGGTTTCCCAGAATATGAACCAGTTGTTGCTTTTACACACTCTCTCATTGTCCCTCACCATCCCAATTGCTTTCAAAGCAATGTTCCATAACCAAACCTACACTTGTTTTAATGAGAATTAACGGGCATGAATTCAAGCAGTGCTTCTCAGGCAACCACTGACTATCTCTAGGCTGTTAGGAGAGTCGATACACTGTGTAGTAAAGGAAATGCAAAAAAGACCACAAAGACATCTCCTCTTTCAAACAGAAGCACGCAAATTTTGTATTATATAAGTTTTCTTTCAATGATGGATTTCTTTCTTATTTTAGCTATTAGAAGCCTGATCTAATAATTGTACTAATTCTTCTCACAGGCACTGATGGCAAATCCTCCTCTTTTGTTTTTATGTAAAGCTATTACTAACTGCTAATTATTTTTTAATAATTATTAACATCTAACTTTCATCCTCCCATCCTTTTTATTGCACAAATACATCTTTAGTGCAAGAGTATATTTGCTATTATACTGAAGTAGACTATAATCTAGGTCTAGGCTGGACTGTATCCAATAAGTCTACTTTCTAAACTCCAGACAGAATGTCTTCATTTAAGGCATTCCTGGGCAAGCATTTGGAAGACAATGTAATTGGGGGATCCCATGGAAATTTATATTTATACCACAAAGATAAAATATTAACCATTATTTTAAGCAAGAAGCTTTGAAGCATCTAATCCTTTCATATTATGAAAAAAAATCACCACTTAATTTTGCTTCTGAAGAATGCTGATTTAAAGTATGCACATTTATAAAATAAAAATTATATAAATATATAAGATAAAATTCGTTAAATAAATTGTGAAACATTTAATATGTTACATGTAGACATTAAAGTATTGACATGGAAAGATTGTGGTAATTTATAGATCAAAAACAATAAGCTATATTAGTTTCTATTATATACAGAGTGATGATTGGGAGATGCACATATGTGTAGCAGAATTATATATTATACTCTGCTACGTGATTGAAATAATTTTATTTTCTGTAAGTGATCTGTTGTTATATTTCTCATGCTTCTGGGCTGGAGGACATAGGTAGAGAGGGAGAAGTAAGCCAAAAGCAGTATTTCTTTTTTTTTTTTCCTGATTTAATGGCCCTTATCCAAAAGACTTAATATCTTTTTCTTATACTCTCTCCTACTCATGCCTACTGATTGTAGATGACTAGTGGGTGAGATTTCTATGATTTTATGGCTGTTGAGAAGAAAGGCTTCACTGTCCCATAGAATCCTTTGATGTATGGTAATTTCCGCAGGACATTCTTCCTGCTCTTGTTCCAGTGATGATTGGAGAAAGACAACTCCCATGGGCTTTATACTGGTACCAGCCATTTGACTTCATGTCACTGTGGCCTGGTCACTGTTGCCTATTTCTCCATGCCTCTTGCCTTAACTGATTAGCCAGCCAACCCAACGATTCTGTGTTCTTTCAAGAAGCTCACCAGGACTTCTATACCCCAGTCAGCTTTCCAAAGGTCTTGAGAATCCAGAGTCCCATGTGCGGTTCACCTCCCTCTGTCAAAGCTAGAGTACTGGTCACTTGTTGGTTGTAGAACCAAACTTGACTGTTTCTCCAAGCAGCTTGCACCCATAGTTACAAAAGGAAATGAATACCAGCTCTAATGTTCTTAAAATTCCCTCATAATCTATTTGGATGGTTCAATGACATCTTCCTTCAATGATAGACAGGTGGGATGGGAATAAAATGCTAGCACCTAATTCCTCTTGTTTCTTCATTTCTTCTTTCCAAACCACTCAAGGTCAGGAGAAGTGGGCTTTACAACTTGTCTCCTTATTCTTAGGGGAATTAAAGCTCACAGGTTGTCCTTAACAACGGAAGAAACATACACCCTGTACAGACAGATGCTGTTATTGATATTAAAGCAGTAAGACAACTAAAGTCTTAGGCGGTTTTATCCTGCTACAACAGAATACCACAGAATGGACAAATTGTGTTAAACAGAAATTGGCTCACAACTCTGGATGCTGGAAAGTCTAAGATTAAAGGACTGGAATCTGGTGAGGGTCTTCTTGCTACGTCATCTCATGGAAGAAGACTAAATAGAAGGGAGATAGAGAGAGATAGAGGGAAGGAACCATTCTTTTATGAGAATTGCACTCCCAAAATAATGAATCAACTACCACCAAAACGACATTAATCCATTCCTGAGGGCGATGCGCTCAGGGCCTAATCTCCTCTTGTATCCCCTACTTTCTATGGAAATGGGGATTAAGTATCCAACATATGCATTTAGGGAACACATTCAAATCATATCAACTAGCAACTAGTTGTATACATGTACATATATAATATGTTACTGTATTTTGAAATGCACAATACATATTAATTGTATTTTTATATTTATATAAATTTTGTTTTAGCATATCAAAATGTTATCATTACTTGAGATTAAAATATTATGAGTAATATATTTTCTTCCTTGTGATTTTTTATATCCTCTGATTTTTCTAAAATTAGCACATATTATTTTATAGTAGAAATAATTTGTTAAATAAGAAAATATATGTTGAAAGAAATCATCTATCAGTCTAAGAATTTTATTCTAGTAGCATTTTCCATACATAATGTTTAAAATACTGCTGATAAGCTATTCTTCACAAGGTGTTTGCTAATTTTAATATAATATTTCACATTTCTCATTTTAGATTTAGCAGAGACAGTCTTATTAAATTTAGAATAGACAGTTCTCTGTGTGGACATTGAAGTTCTAGGTTAGTTACCTGGAGACAGTACTGGGAGATTTCTCTACTGACAGGGTAGACTGCCTGCAGGGACTATTAGAGACTCACATGGACTTAGCCTTAATGGGTCATTGTTGAGAATGTGAAGTGGTGTCTACCAAGCTACCAGCAGCTTATCTGCACATGGAATTCTGGATGTATTCAGCTTCTCTAGGCTAAAAATCACAACAAATGTTTGTTAACATCTCCTGCTAAATACACCACATATATATACACACACTTAATTGGATAAAGACCACTAAGTACTTCAGTAAACAGCCTCCATATAAAGGTTTTCTGTCCATTTATTCATTTTGGACTGATGGCTTGAAATTGTGTAAATGAATTTACAGACTATCACAATAAATTTATGTTGTGTATAAACTGTACATTGAAAACAAATCCTTTTTTTAAAAAAACAGTTCCCCAAATTTGAAACTAAGTATAATACATATATTAAAACACAAATTTTGCTTTCTATACTTAGTCAACATTTATTTTTAATAGTAAGAATTAAAGCTAATTCTAAACTTACATAAGAGCTCAGTTTTATGAAAGGTCTTTGAAGTCAGGCTGAGAGATGTGTTTATGGATATTAAATAACAATACTGAGCTATGTTGGAAATAAAGAACATTTTTATTCTCTGATCTCAGAATACATTAAAATATATAGTGTTCTGCCCTATGGATAACTAGCAAATATTGCACTATTTCATTTTGATGAAAATTTTAATTTTTCAAAACAGCATCATGCTCAATTACTTGAAAATTTATTTTAGCGAGTATTTGCAGAACATCTCATATTTTATAAAGAAACATCTCTTTGAGACCACATGGAAAAACAGAAGTAAAGTGTAGTTTGTGGAAAAGCAAAGTTTGAGCTTAAAAGAATATTGGTATAAATCCAATATTTGCACTATTTTTGGACAAGGATTTTTTTTGTTGTTCCTTGATATGAAATCTCGAAAATAAGTCTATTATTCTTGGGTGGTCACTGTAGAGATAGTTTCAAGCATATAAAATATAAAAAGCATGCGTGAAATATGCCAGTATATTAAATTAACATCTTGCAAAAGTCCCTCTCCAAAATCCAGATACTTATATTGCTTTTGACAGACTGTAGGCGGTGAAGTTTTAACTTTAAAGAAGGGGCTTTCTGTTTCTGTTTTCAAGTTAAAAATAATGAAAGGAAAACACACTGAAATTCCCACATTATTAAATAAAACATTTAAGTGGCCAAGGGCCAATCATTGTCACGGCATGAACAAATGCCTTACGGTAATATGTTCCATAACTGTTTGCTAAAAACTACCAATTTTAACACATTTGCACATGATTAGACACCATAAAAAGTTTCTTATTGAAGCCAGTGTCATAACACTATTACTCATGCCCAAGGGAAGGGAAGCTTCAATGCAAACCTGAACAGAAAGGTGGTGTGAAATAGATTCCACGTTGTGAAAACAGATCCTAAGTAGATTTGCCAAATAGCTGCCTCCATTTAATGGTCAGAAGTTCATAACATCACCATCACACTGTGCAGCTAAGGAAATACTAGCTGAAAAGTTTTTGAAGCAATTAAACTATGCAAAGATGGATGACGAAGGTAAAATTTTTGAAAATCTAAGACCCTAGAAATCTCCATATTTGGATTACAAATGCTAAATGAATCGAGAGAATTTGTGTTTGTCTAATCCAAGTGAGATTTCCTCAACACCTCCGCAAATGAAAAGAAACAAACAGACAAAAAAAACAGCTAAGTTTCTGTTCTAGTAATTGATATGCTAATAGACAAAGCAGGAAATTCATTGAATTGTTTTCCATTTGTTCCCACTATTCTGATGGTTTTGACAAGACCCGTATCCAAAAAGATTAAGTTTGCAAAAGTATCATTTGGGAGTAAATCCATCCTCAACTGACAGAGAGACATTTATAACTCTTAATTATGTCATATAACACAGTTTTCTGTAAAAAACACTCTTGTATTGATTGCCTTCACTGGGGGTGTTATGTAACATTAAGGTCTGCCTGTGTTACTTTTGAAATGTTAAGTGATTCTGATGCAGAAGCATGCATAGATGCATGGAATTTTGAAAAGGAATAATGGATGAATAAAATATATGTCATCCTGTGCTTAAAAAAGCAACATCACTTCTAGGACAACACACAAGCTCACTGATATTAAGACAAATGCTGAAGAGGAGAAATTACATTAGAAGCTAAACAGCACACCACATTAGCCAGATTGAGGCTGTGGGAAGCAGTGGCTGGGTCAGCTCAAATGCATATATCTTGTGAAGCAGAATAATCAGCCCTAAATCTAAAATTTTCTCATTTCCAGTTGAGAACTTTTTGCTTCCACATCATGCTACATTTGCTTTTTTCAAAAAGAAATAAATCAGCCACATATATAATTTAAAAATTGCTAGGAGTCATTTCACTTAATTATAATAAAGTATTTCCTCTAACCCAATGTACCAAAATTATTTCAAATTGTAATCAATATAAAAATTAATGAGGTAGTTTACAGTCATTTTTTTTTACTTATTCTGTCTTCAAAACTCAACTCTGCATTTTATGTTGATACCATGTCTCTGTGGACTGGCCACCTTTCAGGAACTCAACAAAGGTATGTGGCAAATGGCTGCCATGTTGGATGGTGCATTTCTAGAGCATCCAAGACTAGAAAATGAAGATTACAATACTTTTAAGTGAGGAAAGCAACCACCTTGAAAAAAGTCTAATCAGGTGGCAAATCCACTGTCATTATAATTATAATTGTTATTACTGCCACTAAACTAAATGTTGGAATCATTGACTATCCAAATTCACAGAATTAAGACAAGATTAAGCCCTAGCTTCCTAGGGTTACCATGACAAAGTACTACTGATTGAGTGGCTTAAAAAAACCAGAAGAGTATTGTCCCACAGTTCTGCTGGCTGAAAGTCTGGAACTGAGGTGTTGGCAAGGCCACACATCCTTTGAAACCTGGTCAGATTCTGTGCATCTTCCTACCTTCTAGAAGCTGGCTGGCAATCTTTTGCCTTCCTTGGTTTCCAGATGCTTATGGACATTTACATTCTTGTTTCCATAGCATATTCTCCTTGTGTCTCTGTCTTCACATTGCTATCTTCTTAGTAGGACACCAGTCTTATTAGGTTGGGGCTTGCCTTACTCCAATAGCCCCTCACTTTAACAAATTATACCTGCAACAAATCTATTTCCAAATAAGGTTATGATCAGAAGTACTGGAGTATAGGAATTCAATATGTCTTGCTTGGAGGGGCTTATAATTCTCCATAACAGATTGCATTTGTAAAGTTAGACATTTACAGCAGTTAGTGACAAATAACTGGTTGAATGATGCTTTTATAAAGAAGAAATATCATTAAATTATTTTAAAACTTTATTGGGAAATATATATAGGGATAACATTAAGTAATTTTAAGCATAGACTACTTGAAATTCCATGCCCCTAATTAAGGAAAAAATGTGTTTGGATTTGAATTGCAGATTTTTTTTTTTTTTAAGAGAGAGGGACTGTGAGAGAGAGTGAGAGAGAGAAGCAATTTTTATTTAGTTTTTCACGTGATTTTCATTCCTCAGACACTTTGTTGTGTACGTGGTGCTGGGGTTTGAACTCGTGTACTCACACATCCCGACTAAGCACCATAACCACTGAGCCACCGCTCTAGCCCCTGAATTACAGATTTTTAAAAGCATATGTTGAATCTAGATTCCTGAGTAGAGTTTCTGAACACATTTGACTTGTTGAATTTCTGTATCAGGCAATTTTTAGATACTTATAACTGGTGGCTTTCTAAAAGATATTGTCTCACAAAATTGTGCCTGTACATGCAGTACAATTAACAATGGTATTAACATTGAACTATAATTCTGCTTCTGTCGCAGAAAGAATCATATGAAACTCAATTTCTTTATTGGTAAAATAGAAACTCCAAACCTGTATGCATTTGTTTTAAGTCTGAGATAAGATAATATTTGCAAAAATGCAGTAAATAGTGAAACTGACTTTGGTAAATTATCGTTGGTAAAATTCAGTCCATCTACCCCAATACCCTCAAGGCAAACTCTACTAGGCATGTACTGACGGAAAAAAGAGAAAGAAAAGAAGAGAAACAAATGAACAAAAGTCTGTGTCATGGTATTCCCAGAATATCACTTTGTGTTCTTTTTTCTTCTCTCAAATATGTTCCATTGATATCAGTGATTGGAATCTTCTTTTTTTTTTAAGAGAGAGAGAGAGAGAGAGAGAGAGAGTGTGTGTGTGTGGTGACAGATAGAGAAAAAGAGAGAGAGAGAGAGAATTAGGAAGCTTATTTTGTTTTTTCATCTGATTTTTTTTTCTCCACTTAGTTGTGTATATGGTGCTGGGGATTGAACCCAGGTCCTCGTGCATGCCAGGCAAGTGCTCTACCTCTGAGCCACCTCTCCAGCAAGAATGGATAGTCTCTATGCCTTTTCTTTTCTCTTTCAGGTGTAAACATCATAGACTTTTTTATGATTGGATTTTTTTTAAGGTATCAAGGATATGAGCAACAATAAATGTTGGTGAGGACATGGGGAAAGGGTACGCTTATACATTGTTGGTGGGACTGTGGGACTGTGGGACTGCAAATTGGTACAACCACTCTGGAAAGCAGTATGGAGATGCCTCAAAAAAACTAGGAATAGATCCACCATTTGACCCAGCTATCCCACTCCTTGGTATATATCCAAAGACCTAAAATCAGCATACTACAGTGATGCAGCCACATCAATGTTCATAGCAGCATAATTCATAATAGGTAAGTTAGGGAACAAACATCATAGTTTTAAAAATGAATCTTTTAAGGAAAAATAATACACATTGCCTCAGAACTCCTCCTCTGGATTTTGGAGTAACTTTTTAGACACTGCTAGCTCTTTCAGATCTTTGGGCATCTAGGCACTTTAAACTCTCCTTGTGTTTCTGCTTGCTCACCCCTAGAAACAGTGGGTCACTGTTTTAGTCAGCTTTGGTTGGTGTGATTAAAAGGCCAGACAAGACAATTTTAGCAGGAAAGCTTTGTTTGTGGGGCTCACGGTTTCAGAACTCTTAGTCCATAGAAGGCTGGCTCCATTCCTCAGGCTAGAGGTGAGGCTGAACATCATGGCAGAAAAGTGTAGCAGAAGGAAGGGCCTCATGACATTGCCAGGAAGCAGAGAGATTCCACTGACAAGAAACAAAATATATATCCTAAAGTCACGCCCCCATGACCCAGAAGCAGAATACATATCCTAAAGGCATGCCCCGCCATGACCCAGAAACAAAATACATATCCTAAAGGCATGCCCCCATGACCCAGAAACAAAATACATATCCTAAAGGCACGCCCCCATGACCCATCTCTTCCAGCCACACCCTTCCAGCCTACAGTTACCACCCAATTAATCCCTGTCAGGGGATTAATCCAATGATTGGGCTGAGGTCCTGGTAACCCAATCATCTCACCTCTCAGCCTGTTTTGTATTGTTTTGCATATTGAGCTTTAGGGGATACTTTTCATCCAGACTATAAAGATGTAGAGTCTGGTGCTAGGCCAGTCCTATGTTACTTTGAATTAAATTTTAAAAATCTATCTGTGATTCAAATACAATGAGTAAAGTGTTCACTTCATAGAGTATTGATAAGTGTACATACACTGTCTTAAAATGTCCATTCCTGTTAAATAGAGATTTCACCACTCCAGTTAGGACACTCTGGGGCTTTCCAGCCAGTTCTCACATACAGAGGTCACCCCTCACATACAGGAGGTCACCCCTCACATACAGGGGGTCACCCTGCTAGACTCATCATCACAGCCTAGTTGTAGACCTTTACATGATTAGAATAAAACAGTACATAGTTTCTCAGACTGGCTTTTTTAACCTATTGTCATGGTTGAAATTCATTATATTTTTCATGCAATCATAGCTTATTCCTTGTTATTGCTGAATATATTAAGTATGGAAACAATATTAGATACGTACCCAATTTGTTAATTCATTCCCATGTTTTTGGCATGTAAGCTATTTCCAGCTGTTTTTGACATTATAAACAATTCTGGGATAAACATCAAGCCCAAGAGTTTTATAAACAAACATTTCCTTCCTTTTCTTCCTTTCTTCCTCCCTCTCCCTCTCCTTCTCTCTCTCCCCTAATGTAATAGACATTAGGTTGTATTAGGAACTGCCACAACTCTTTTGAAATTAGATGTATCATTTTATATTTCCTTAACAATGTTTGAGACTTTTAGTTGTTCCTTATCTTGGTGAACATTTGGTGTAATCATTGTTAATATTTTAGTTATTCTCACGGTGATTTTAATTTTCACTTACTTGATGGTTTCTTACGCTAGGGGTCTTTTTAATGTGCTTTAATATATGTTCTTGGGAAAAGGTTCTGCTCAAATCTTTTACTAATATTTAATTGAGTATTTATTGTTATTGAATTTCTAGGAGCTCTTTATATATTCCAAAAAGAAACAATTCGTTACTATAAGCATTGAGACTATTTTCCCCAAATCTGTGATTTTCCATCTCATTTCCCTAGTTGTATTTTTAAAAGAGCTTAGATTTTTAATTTTAGTGAGGTGTAATTTATCCATTGAAATGATTAATGTTTTTTTGTCTTAAGAAATATTTATTATTCCAAAGTTGTTAACATATTCTTCCCCATTTTCTTTTAGAAGATTTATAATTTAGCTTTTAGGTTTAGATTTCTGATCTGCCTCAAATTAATTTTTAGAGAGGTACAGTGCAATAATATAGGTTCTTTTTTCCCAATGGAGACATTCAGAGACTTAACTATTTGTTAAAAAGAGTCTTTTTCTCAGTGAATTACATTTTGTGCAATACACATGTGAATCTACGTCTAGACATTAATCGTTATGTTCCATTGGTCTTCTTGTATCTCCTTTGGATAATGCTACACTTTCTGGTTTATTTTTAGTTTAAGTACATCTTAAATTGTGTAATTCTTCCAACTTTGTTCTCCATTGTCAAAATGGTTTGAGTTTTTTATGCCCTTTTCTTTGATCTGAGACTTCATTGGGTACATCACGGTGCTGGGGTTTGAACTCAGTGTAATCGCGCGTGCCAGACAAGAGCTATAAGGGCCAAGCCACCAATACAGTTCAAGATTAGCATCTTAATAATTATCAAGTATCCCAATTAATGACTATGTTACATTCTCCAATTTATTTGTATGTTTTTATTTGTTTCCAAAAATCTTGTTCCAATGTAGAGGACTCTTACTTTTGTACTCAGTATATTCCCAGATATTTTACATTTATAATGCCAGTACATAAGAAATTTTCTAAGCTCTATTTTTTAATTATTTGTTGCTAGTATATAGAAATACAAACCCATTTTGACATTGCATCCTGCCAATTTGTAGTGGGTATTTTTCTAGATTATCTGAGAATTGTATACGTAATCATGTTGCTATGAGACTTACAAATGTATTTCTTCTTCATTTTCCAATGTTTCTGATTTTTTAAAAAATTTTTTGCCTATGGAATGTTTAGCATCTTTAGTACAATGTTGAATAAAAGTGGAAAGAGTAGATAGCTTTTCATTCCTCTTGATCAATACTTTTAACTTTGGGTAGTATACTAAGAGGGTTAAATACTTTGAGTAGGTGTTTTATATTTGACATTTTTCACATTGAAAAATTTCATTTCTATGTTTAATATGTTCAATATTTTCTTTTGGAGATGGACTTTTACATTTTCAAAGGCTTTTTCCGCATCTATGGAAAACATTTAATTATTTTTTCTTTTATACTATAATGTTGTGACTGCAATGGTTAGTTTGCAAATGTTGAATAAGTTCAATTTTATGTTGATGTATTCTTATTTTCAAGTATTGCTTGATTTGTTAGTGTTTTTTAGGTTTCCTGCATCTCTCTATGTGAATGCATATATGAATGATACTGATCTATGGTTTTCTTCTTGCAAAGTACTTTTTTTTTTTTTTTTTTTTTTAAAGAGAGAGGGACAGTGAGAGAGACAGAGAAAGAGAGAAACAACTTTATTGAGCTTTTCACATGGCCTTAGTTGCTCCAACACTCAGTTGTGTACGTGGTGCTGGGGTTTGAACCCGGGTCCTCGTGCTTGCCAGGCAAGCGCCGAAACCGCTGAGCCACCGCTCCAGCCCTTGCAAAGTACTTTTAAGTTATTGGTATTCGTTTTAATGCTGTTTTCTTAAAATGAACTGGCAATTATTCCCCCCAGTACTTTTTGAAAGAATTTGGAAATGCTGGTTTGATGACTTGCTTATGTGTGTGATACAGTATATTTTGGGGTTCTCTTTACTGTAACTCTTTTCTAGGACTTTCTTCCTTAGTTTCTAGCTACATTTGCAGTTGCAAACATCTCCTCTCAGTTGTAAGGCCAAAATAACCTGTGAGTTTCTATTCAAGTTCTAGCTGCTTCGTGCCATGTGCGTCATGAAGTGCTCTCAGAGGAAAATCCGTGTACATCTGTGTTTGTCTTCTCTTAATAACCATTTCTACCTGGTTTTGATATCTTCAAAGAGTTGTTTGTGTGTGTGTGTGTGTGTGTGTGTAATTTTCCCAGAGTTTAGAATTATTATTTAAAGCAGAATTAGTTTAATAAAAACTCTTCTACTATTACCAGAAACAGGACTTCTGAACCAATGATTTATAAGCCTGCTTTTTTGAATCAGAAGAATGTAGATTGTCACTGTGTGCAAAGAGGGTGTTTACGCCTCCCTCCCCTTACATCTGCGCAGTTTTACATGAATACATTTTACATATTTACAATTTCTCTTAACATTTTTTTAGAGAGACAGGGACAATGAGAGAGAGAGGGGGAAAGAGAGATAGAGAGAGAGAGAGAGAGAGAGTCAATTTTATTAAAATAGTTTTTCAGGTGGCTTTCGATGCTCTGAGACTTCATTGTGTACATGGTAGCTGGGATTTGAACTCACTTACTTGAAAGCGCTGGCAAGTGTCATAACTCCAGCCCTTAATATTTCACTTGAAGAAAATATTTCACTATTTAAAAGTCATATTAATTCAAGTTGGGAAACCAAATTGTTTTCTAAAATATCATTCTTCTAATTAAGAATACCAGAGTCTAAGCAACATAGCTAAATTATTTTATACTTTACATTATCCAGAAATGCTCATCCATGCTTAGATTTAAATGTTTGAGCCTTTTTGGAATGTGGAGTTATCAAGTTGAATAGCAATAATGCATGGTGATCACAGAAAATTGTGGTGAGTGGACTTCAAACCGTAGAAAGACTCCATTAGCCAGTTTAAATTGTAAATGTGCATACACCAAATGTTAATGTAAGAACAATTCAAAATTTTATTCTCGGGCATGATATTTACGCTAAATCATAATATTTATGCTAAACAAGGACAATATTTTTATTTTTATTAAGAAATTCAAATCCAGCTGCTGATTAGCCATAACAGAATTGAAATACAACTAGAGGCATTTGTCACAGCGGTTTGTAAATATTTGAAAAATGGCACATTGAAATGCAGAATACAAAGGAATCAATTGGCATTACTGGTTTATTATGGTATCTTAGTCATTTCTAGCTGCTGTAACAAAGTATCATAAACTGGTTGGCTTATAAACAGAAGCTTATTTCCCACAAATCTGTAGGCTGGGAAATCCAAGATTAAGGTGCCAGCTGAGCCAGTGAATAGTGGGGTCACATTTTCTGGTTCATGGAGGTGACTTCTTGCTCTATGCTCAAATAATAGAAGGGGCGAATGAGCTCCCTCAGGAATGGGGATATTTTAAAAGGATACTGATCTACTCATGAGGGTTCTTTCCTCTTGAACTAATCATTGTTCCTAGGTCCCCACCTTCTAACACTATCACATAGGTGCTTAGGTTTCAATATAAATTTGGGGGAGATGCAAACATTCAGACCATAGCAATGGCCACAATTCAATATTACTTACATATAAAGACAGAGAATAAAATACTTGCAGGGCTCCTTCATTTCCAATTATTCCTGAAATAACACTGGTCTTATGAAAAATATAAATTAAATATAAAATGCAATTAAAATGCTTGTTTATCCATTTACAGCTGTAACTGTAAATTGCATTGTCGAGCTCATTGTTACGAATATATTCAATATGGGATATTCTTGGAAGTCATTTTACCCCATTGAAAGTCAGTGTAATGAAATAACATCCTTCACTTGAGATAGGCACTGCGGAAAGAGGGAAATCTTTAGGTAGAGAGTCAATTCTCTTTCATAAACTATTTATTGTGATATTGACCAGGAAGCTATTAATTTTACATGTAATTTTGTGACCTCTTCTTCTAACATTATAATAAAATTGTTATCCAATAACAATTATTAAGGCCATAAGTCTACAAACACTATGAAAAAGACAGAACGAGAAACAGTCCCAAATGTGTGGAATTGACAGTGTCCTAGGGAGATATCCTAAAATGGACCTTGGTGAGTGCTTCCAATAGATGATCGTACATTGTGTTAGGGAAATATTAACTTTGCCTGGATAATACATTTTAAAACATTTTTATTGCATAGTATGTACACATGAAAAAAATCATAGGATAATATAATACTAATACCATTTACCTATATTTATGTAACTATTAAAAACATTTAACATTTTGATTCAATTTTTTCATAAATAAAAATTGCAGAAAATATAATCTCCCTTTTGAACCCTCTTTTCCCTAAAGATAGTATACTGAAGTTGTTGTATTAATTCCCTGCAATTTTTTGAAAATTGGGCCACACATATTTATATCAATGAATGACATCAACTATTACCTGACATTTTTTAAAATCACAATTTATTTAATCATTGAACATTATATTTGTGAGATTAATATTTTTTATTCATAGAATCTGCCTCATTTTTACTGTGAACAAGCATTTTCCACTAACTACAAATCAGTTTCCAATTGAATATTTAGTTCCATTATATTTCATATTAGGCTGGTAGGAACCTTCTTGCATATGTTTTCTTGTTTATAGTGGAAAAAGTAAAACTGTCTCTAGGGTATGAAAGTGTGGAATTGCTGTCTTAATCGATGCATTCTTTAGCTTTCCCAAATATTGTAAAACTCTCCCATTGTACTGTAATATTTTTTACTACACTGGTGAGAATACAAATAAGTATTACCCTACATCTTCAACAGCATTTGATTTTGTTAGACTTCTAAATCTGGGTTGTATCATGTTGTTTAAACTGAATTTCTTCTTTACTAATGAGATTGACTGGTGTGCTTATTAACTATTTAGGATTTTTCTTCTGTGAATTACCTGTTGATGCATTTTATCCAATTTTAAATAAATTGTGGATATTTATTTTTTTATTTTAGGAATTATTTATGGTTTGGATATTAGCTGGTTACATGGGTTTATAAACAAATGTCATCTTTTAGTCAATAGTTTTTTTTTCTTCTTTTTTTTTTTTTGGTACCAATTTTGAATCCCTGAGCCACATCCCCCATACCATTTTTATTTTTTTAATTTTGAGACAGTGTCTCAGCAATTTCTTAAAACCTCACTAAGTTGCTGAAGCTGGCTTTGAACTTGAGAACCTCCTGCCTCAGCCTCCCAAGCTGGGATTACAAGTATGCACCACCATGCCTGGCTGCCTTTTAACTTTAATATTTTTTCCTCAAAGAAAAATTTCAGTCTTAATGTAATAAAAATTATCAGTCTTTCTCTTTGTGAATATGCTTTGTCTTATTTAAGAAAACCTTCCTTAAATTAATATTATAAATATATCAACTTGTTTTTCTTATGAATATTTTTAAGTTTTGAATTTTTCATATTTAGCTCATCTATCAATCTGGGTTTTACTTTTACAATATAAAATAGAAATTTATTTTTCTCCTTATCGAGGACAGTCTGTTCCAGCATTTCTGGGATGATTGCTCTCCACTGCTGATGTGCAGGGCCTCAGCTGAGCACACTGGTTCTGCTTGTTGAATGTTGTCTTTCTTATCCTTAATCCCTCAAAGGGAAATCAGAAAATGAATGGCTCTGGGACGTTGGCACCTAGTGTCTCTGTTTATTAAAATAACCAAGCCCTTTTTTGTACGTTTTGTCACCAAATAATTCCCACTGATGATTTTGGGTGTTTGAAAGCCTAATTGAAAATAAGAGAAGAGAGTCGTGGGGACCATTGCCATTGGAAAGCATACTTGAAATGTGTTTATTCTGAGTCCTTGAGTCAGTAGGAGTAAATCATTTGGAATGTTAAGAAATTAAATATAATTCATTAATTATTTTTGTATTGTACTACTGAGTTCTTTTCTAGCTACAGCCCAGAATTCTGCCCGACTCTTTAGTAGCCTAATGTGTGATGATTGGATAGTGGTTTTGCAAAGTGTTCTTAGTTGTCTCTTTTGTATGTTTCTTATCAATATCAGGGCTGAACAATTGATAACACATGTGTAGAAAATTGTATTCAAAACAATTTTCTGGGGAACATGAACAGGTTGTCAAAATTTCACTTATTCTTCCAATTTCCAGTGAAATAGCACACATTCACATATACGCCTTAGATCACATGGGAGAATGTGGTCATAACTATAGAAAAACAGAAAATTAGTTAATTTATACAGAAGGTAATACAAAGCAGGTCTATAGAAGAAATAAATGCATCTGGATTTCTCCAAGCAACAAAGCCATCTGGATCTGTACCATGGAGAAGAGACTTTAGGTGTTGATTCTCCAGCCTTGGGATCTAGGAACCCAGACAGAATGCTGAACTTTGACTTTATTGCCCATCCCTCTCTTTTTCCCCTCTGTATTATTTTTTTAAGACAGGAGAGAGAGAGAGAGAGAGAGAGAGAGAGAATCAATTTTTATTTATTGAGTTTTTCACATGGCCTTCCTTGCTCAGACACTTAGTTGTGTACGTGAGTGCTGGGGTTTGAACCCATATACTTGTGCATGCCGGGCAATCACAGTAACCACCGAGCCACCACTCCAACCTCCTCCCCTGTGTATTTTTAAGTCTTCTGAAATCTCATTCTATCTGCTGTTCCTAGGCTCAATTTTCGCCTCTCCAGTCCACGTTGAGATGTGTCTGTGAGGTGTCAACAGGAAAGCAATGTCGTTCACATTAATATGGGACTTATAGATTGCATTCATTGTTTATATTTTTAAACAAGAACTAATTGTCAACAACTAGTTGGTAAAATTGAAAAGGGAAAGAAAGAATTTGTATTAAATGAAACAGTGGTAGGCACAAAGATAGTATCACATCCTTTGATATTTAGTGCTTTAAGTACTTGAAAAAGAAATAAAAATAGACTCATTCTTTCTACAATGCAGAAACAGATTCAGGACATATGTGGTAGGAAGTTGGCAATGGGGACCTCTTTTCTACCCATGAATTATGGTACAAGGGGGACCTATACAATAGGTCTCTCTCTTATCCTGATGCATATTGGTGACACATGTCCTTCTGCTCCTCAAGGACAAACTCCATCTCACACCCTCAAATTAATAAGCTTATTCCTTTCACACATCAAGATAACAAGGATTAAGAAATTGATGCAAAAAATTATCAATTTCTTCCAAATTATCAAATTTGGAGGAGTATAGGTTTTCAAAATATGAGCTTATAATTTGTTGAATTTCCATGGGGTCAGTGGTGATTACTCCCTTTTCATGGAGATTTTATTG